>JABXWE010022203.1:0-42265 GCA_014611495.1 Limonius californicus | reverse complement strand
AAAAAATACTATATATACTTCGGTTGAGAAGGCAATTATTTACCTCGAAAATTATATCCTTCGGCGCTACGCGCCTCAGGATATAAAATTTCTCGGTAAATAATAGCTCACTTCTCAACCTAGGTATATAATATACTATTACCTTGTGCCAAATCAAAGCATAAAAATTATAAAACTATCTAGCCTTTAATGCAAGTTTTTAAATTACCCGCCTTAAATTACTTGCTTTCAATATGGCCGCCTCACAAAATCTAGCTACTGAAACATCAAAGGCGCCGCCGAGAGTGGCGCTTCTGTGTCCGTAGGTATTTATTCTGTGATACAGGTGTTGTGGAGAAGTGGAAAGACAAAGGAGACGTGCTGA
This sequence comes from Limonius californicus, assembly GCA_014611495.1. NCBI lineage: Eukaryota > Metazoa > Arthropoda > Insecta > Coleoptera > Elateridae > Limonius > Limonius californicus. Next base: position 41,901 of record JABXWE010022203.1, on the reverse strand, counting down.
CGCTAAGCACTAAACACACCAATGAAATGGTTATGGTACAGAGAAGGGGCTTCGAGATAAAGAAACCGAAGAATTTAATTGAATACAACAAAACAACAACAACATACAAGTCTTACTTTGATTTTTCTGACCAAATGAAAAGTTTCAATGCTTCATTACAAAAATGTCAAAAATGGTACAGAAAATTAGCTATGGAATTCCTAATTGGGTCATGTCCTGTCAATGCCTTTGCTGCACATCAGCATGTGGCTAAGGAACGTATGCCGATTACAAAATTCAGCGAAGAAGTCATCCGTGGATTTCTAAATTCTGCAGAAACCACAGCACAAATTAGAAGACCTAGGCCATACTGGTAGATGAAAATGTACGACATGCTAGGCGAAGAAGTGTAGGGAGCTAGGTCGCAAAGAAGCTCAAAAGAACCACCGCAAACAAAATTTAAATGTGATGCACGCAATAAAAGTTATTGTTTTCAATGTTTTTTCGACACCCATAAGGTTATAGTATAATTATTTAACCGTTTCAATTAAGATATTAGAATTAATTTCATTTTTTTTTTAAGAATCGTGGAGTTGCCAACGGCAACTCCAAGATTCCCATCCCGCCCAACTTATCCCGGCTCAGCACATTTCGTGCTATTCACAGGTCTAACATGCCCCACCCTTGAAAAAACCCCATGCCCCAGACACCACAAACACCCTGGGAAAGTGCAGTGCTCACGATTCGAACCTGAGCGACTTTGGTAGAATAACTCCGAAGCCAAGCGCTGCGGACATTACTCTACCGCGGTCCCCTCATTTTGTAAACTATTCAATAAATAAAACTGCCTTATTTGGTACTGGTCAAGAATATGGGTCCCAAACCATGTTCTAATTTATGTTATAATTAGATAATGTAAACATTTGCTAACCTAATCTAACCTAACCTAACCTAACCTAACCTAACCTAACCTAACCTGGTACTGGTCAAGGTTGGGATAGGTTAGGTTAGATTAGGTTAGGTTAGGTTAAGTTAGGTTAGCAAATGTTTACATTATCTAATTAGAACATAAATTAGAACACAAATTAGAACATGGTTTGGGACCCATATTCTTGACCAGTGCCCCTTATTTAAAACTAAAAATAGTTTTCTTTTGTAAACTTCAATATGTAAATAAAAATAAGTTGTCTATAAATGTATGTAAATATTCCCTACCGCGATACTCCACATTGGTCTTTCAGACACACAGGCCAAACATATCGTTGTGTCCGCCAGGCCGTTTACTTTCCAATGCTGTGTGTTTAAAATGTGTATGATTAGCCAACACGGAGTTACGCAGCCAAAATTGCACACCTAACGTGAAAGAGCAGGTAGGTTCTTCACGGCCAATCTTGACAAAAAGGCTGAGCAGCCACGTTGGGCTTTCATGGCACTCAACGTACAGGTATATTTTTGTATGATGCATAGCTGAAAATAAACCTGCCCTAAAGAACAACCTCGTTTATGATTAGAGTTTATATAGGTATGTGAAACTGCTATTAAACCGCATTAAAAGTTGCTTTTCGAGATTTTTACTTCCGAGATCTTTACTTTCGATTTTTGTCATTCCAGATTTTTGCTCTTTGACATTTCCGTTTTCGAGTTTTTTGTTTCGAGATTTTTGACTTGAGATTTTCACCGAAAACCATTATTCCATTGTGCTTTTTTGGAAGTTTCTTAAGTTGTCCGTCGACAAAACACATACTCTGGAGGATCCCCTCTCCACCGACTTCAATAATTTCCGGTTTAAAAAATTGTTTGCTCACTTTATACTGCCATATTTCAACAGCTTAATTAAAAAATATCAGTGCCAACCAAAATATCTTATCATTTGCCCAGTTCTGTTACCAAATAATTTTAAATGGTCTAAAGGTAGGTACTTCTAACAAGTGATGGGGAAAATATTTCTCAATAAGTGCCATAATTTCAGCCAATAAGAACGTTGCCTGAATCATACGTTATATATTTAATTAGCAACAAATTTGAACTTAAATTTATAGTAAACTAACGTAAGTATACAGCGTGAATAAAAAGTAAGGAACATCGATGCTACAGCCTTAAATAATAACTTTACGTAAAAAGGTTTCTACACTGAAAAAAAAATGTAGTCGAAATAACAAAAAAAATTGTTAATAGAGCAATATTACATTGTAGCTATAGGCACAACAATATGTGTGTTTACTGCAGCAATTTCGGTTTGGTTGCTACATATGGTTGAAGCAACAATACTGAATTTGTTACGTTACTAGTTAAATATAGTTCTATTAACTATATGTTGTGGTTATAATGACCGTAGAGAATAACTATTTAAGATTGTTGTTATAACAATGGATTAATGTCGCTTCAGTTAACAATATAAAATTGTTACGTTAACAGCTAAATACAGTTCTATAAACTATATGTTGTGGTTATAATAACCATAGAGAGTAACTATTCAAGATTGTTGTTATAACAATGGATTAATGTCGCTTCAGTTAACAATATAAAATTGTTACGTTAACAGCTAAATATAGTTCCATAAACTATATGTTGTGCTTATAATGACCATAGAGAGTAACTATTTAGGATTGTTGCTCTAACAATGGATTAATGTCACTGCATCTAATGAAAGCAGTCGTTAGTTTTATCGATTTATTTTCAAAAGTCAAAATACAAGAAATGGAAAAATACATAAAAATACATAAAGTGGAAAATTTCCTGAAACACCCAACCTCTACACAAGAAATCTGTCCTGTAGTTACTCCATGAATTAACTTAAAATGGAGAACTAATAGTTTAGATGTTTTAAGAGATTTTCTACATAGAAAACACTTCATTGTCAACTTTTAAAAGTACAACGTTTTTGAAATTAGGTAAATAAAAATTACTGATTATTTTGATCCTCAATTTGATGTAGATCAGATACGAATGAGTCAACACAAATATGTTTGTTGTCCCACGGAGTTGAAATTTTATAAATTATTTTTTGTATAGCAGACCAAACATGATCACATTCATGAGGATATTTCAATCTTAAAACATGAAAAATTTTAAAAGTCACATCTACTGCTTTCAGTAAATTATCAACACTATACAGTATGTCATTAACTGAAATCAAGGTTTCATATTTCTGTAAATTACTACCTACCACTAAGATAACTGGCTGACAAGTTTCTTTTAGTTCCAAATATTTTCGGTTTCTTCGTTCTAGGCAGGGTTGTAAGTCATTGGCTGACTTAAGGTGTGTTACAAAACTCTCCTGAATTTCTAGTTTTGATGGTTTCCACTTAATTTTCTTTGATTTTCCTTTAGCATTAATAATATAATTTTTCCCAAATAGGTAGGGGAGAATCATTAATCCCACAGCTATTTCCTCGTCTAAAATTTATGAAAATATAATATATATCAATGTGTGTATAGAATAAAGCTTGCTTTACCTTCTGAGTCAATATTTTCTTTAAAAAGTTCCTTAATATTAGTATCGGTACTCTTTGCTGCTAATTTTAAAATTTTCTTGACTAGTTTTGGTAATTCCACAAACAGTTTGTTGTCCAGGTCTTTATATTGCTGATTGAAGTCACTTTCCAGCTAAAAAAATATGAGATACAAAATGCAGGTATAGGTACAAAAAAATACTAATCTGTACCAAAGTGTAACCAAGAGGTTTCTTAAGAGATGGAAATTGTTTGAAATAATTGTCAACGCTGTCAAGATTATTCAGAATCCGGGATCTGACGTTATGGGTAAATTTCCATTTATTATAAACTTCTGGCCACGGTTCTGTATTATGTTGTAACCATATTTTTGTTTCTTCTTCTTCCAATCGTATCGTTTCAATTTCTACAAAATAGAATCTGTTAATGATGTATTTATTTAAATCATTATTTGATGCATACCTTCACTGTCGGACTCTTGCCTTCTGTTCTGTAGCAAACCAGAATCTCTTAAGCGTCTTCGACGGTTGTGGTATTTGTCAAATAATTTTCCCCGAGCGCACCTCTTATATTTGCCTTTGCTATCACACGTGTAAGGGGTGTAGTACGTGGCAATATTTTCTTTGGGAAACAATTGCTTTATTAGGCGTGCTAACTGTTTGAACCTTTCCGTGGGAATTCTAAAATTGGATGAACACAAATTAAACTGAGCTTCAGAAAGAATAGTAATTAAATTTTACATTTTTGATGGGCCGGCATTTGTCAATTCATTGTTAATTATTATGGCGACTAATTTATTTCGTATCGATTCAGTGAATCTCCCCGAAGCACTTAGAACTTCTCGCCCTTCCAAACTTCCTTCCAAAAAGGACTTAATATTCTAAAAAAATCATTGTGTAAAACTGGGGCTAAATTATATTGTGAGACCATCAAAACTTACGAAATCGTAGGTAAGTGGTTCGTCAGACGAATATAAATCTTCTATTTTTTTTACACAGAACGCATTTTGCTTTTTAAATGGTGTTGGGACATGCTCTGAAAAACATTACCAATAACGATATTAAAAAAACTTATTGGTTTCATGCATTTCACTTACCTAGAGGCTCATCATTCAAAAAATCTAAATTACCCTCTAATTCAGCCTGAACCGAATGTGGTGATGATGATGATGTTCCAGCAGATACTGTAGTTGCAAATGATTGGGGAGATAATGACAATGAAGAGTGATCTGTATCCAAATATTGTATTTCCAAATCTCCTACATTAGCGCTCGGACTAGCACCGATGTTAATTGTGGCACGATAAATCTGATTGTATTCTTTTATAAATTTAGCCCTATCTCCGATCTTGGGGATGAGCTCCTTAATCAATTCATCAGTTAAGCAAGTAAATGCTTCAGTATCTATACCATGTTCTAAAATTGAAGAACAAATAAAACCAGACAATATACAAGTACAGTTTCCTTTCACAAATCGTTTCAATTAACCCTGCGTTACTCGCGCTATGATTTGTAACACAGTTGCTCGCGGATGAGCGTTCCGCTCACGTAGTATCCTTGCATGTTTGTTTGAAGAAAAAAAATACAATATAAGCAAAAACCAGATTTGTTAATAAGACAGTTTGATTTTACAGTTATCACCTATTAATTAATTATTTAAAAATTCTAAATATAATTATTAAAAAGTAACACAAAAAATTCTAAAAATAATTACCAAAATGGAAAGCAAACAAAAACTAAATATATAATTATTAAAAAGGAACACAAAAATTCTAAATGTAGTTATCAAAAAGGAACAATGCAATCTCATCCTCTCTTTCTAATTTTTCCAAAATTTTTAAAAGCCGCGATTCTTCTTTAGGGTCCTTTTTCAGAACTTGGGGGGACTAAAATTAAGTTTACAGTCATTCAAACAATTAGTACCAACTACCAATCGCCGTTCAATAAATACCTTCAATTATCTCAAAAATATAAAACGCAACTGCCGGTAAAACTTGTAACACAAATACACGCACAGTGAGCACTGCGCTTACTTAACACGCCCAGCCACCAACACAGCCCTCGGTCGGTTGGTTTAATAAATATTGTTAAAAGGGCATTACTATGTTGTTTCCTATATGTATATTAAGGATTACATAGATGGACAAATCGGTACTTGCAAAAGTGTGCCGTTTGCAAACGACATTTAATGAAGGTGAGCGCTCATCCCGCGAGCAACGCAGGGTTAATGAATAAATAGAAAATTAAATACCATCAAAACATTCGATCAGATGAGACAGTCGCCATTCTTCGAGAACGGTTTTAACTTCTTTAACTTCCATTCTTCAGACAACTACAATTTGAATTTCACAAATTGACAAATCACCTACCAAACTAAAAAAATAATATTAAATAAAGTTACTTACCACGCAATAAACGGCTAATAATCAATCACTCTAAAAGCCGGATCATCCACAGCAAATACCACACCACTTCAACTTTTAATTGTAACTGACCCCAAATCACTAACATAATAATTATTTAGGCGCGAAAACGTGGAGAACAATGAAACGGAGGCTAAAAGTGCAAACTGCACAATTCTCAATCTATTAATAGCGCTAAGGTCGCGTTATCAGGACGTCGCGTCTGCGTTTAATTGCTAAAATTTAATAATCAAATTTAGTATGTTTAAATCAACCACACACTTTCTGTAAATGCAACTATATCAAATTCGTAATCTATTAATAACCATGAGTTCCTATCATAATAACTTCGCGCCTGCGTCTAAAGAATTAAAATTTAATTAATTAAATTTAGCATGGTTAAATCAACCACGCACTTTCTGTAAATGCAACTATATCAAATCGATATCACTAGCAAAACAATAATTTCCATAATCTACAACTCCCTATTATTAAAATCTAGCTTACTGGGATTGTACGAAAATGAGGATGTAACAAAAAGTACTAATAGTTCTTTTAATGTAACAATATTGGTATCTTTTTTTGTTAACAAAATTAATGTGGTTACAGTAACAAGTATGAAGTTATGGTATTTGTAAAAATTACAATAAATTATAGTTACATTAACAATATTTCTCATAACAAGTACAGTATTGTTATTAGTACCTATTGCTTTTTTTCAGTGTAATCAAAGTTTCCTATCAAGTTGTTTGCCACAATTTGGTGTTTTTCATTTTTTTCGATTGTCATGTGTTTTAGCTATGACGTCATCGACATTTTTTTTAATGGCAACCTATACTTTTTATAGTATGACCAGTTAGTGTTTTTTAATCTCTATACAGCCATGTAAAAATATACATTTGCATAATAAAAATTTCAAGAACAATCACGATAAACATTTATTTTTGGCACTGGCAACATTTTTCATCAGGTACACTTATTGCAAGATAAACAAAAGGCAATAGCAGGTCCACAAATTAGTAAAATAGTTTCAAATCATATTTAACATCAATTTAAGAAAGCAAATGTTCGCCATTCACTATCTGGCAGTGGGCAATACGATCAGAAAATTCTCGAGTTTTTAGATTTTCCAAATTGTCTGGTATGTTTGTATACACTATACTTTTAAGATGGCCCCATAAAAAGAAGTCAAGCGGGTTTAGATCCGGAGATCGCGCTGGCCACTCAATATGTCATCTTCTTCCTATCCGCCTGTTTTTTATAATTCCATCTAAATATTGACGAACATGAATGGCATAATGTGTTGGAGCACCATCTTGTTGCAACCAAATTCTATCGTTAGTTGTGTCCGGATTTTCTGCGTTTGGAAATAAAACAGCTAACGCGGGAACAAGTTCAAACCTCAAAAAATCCAAATACCGATCAACATTTAATGTGCCATCAAAGAAAAAAAGGACCAATAATTCTGTCTCCTATAATTCCCGCCCACATGTTTGTTTTTTGTGGATACTGTGTGTGTAATTCTTCCATCCAATGTGGGTTATGTCGCGACGAATAACGGGAATTGTGCCGATTTACAGCACAATTTAAAGAAAATGTGGTTTCTTCACAAACTGTCGGTCGTTATGGTACCTGTCCATCATTTCTTCACAAAACTGAATTCTCCTATCAAAATCATCTTCTGCTAATTCTTGAACAAGTTTAACCTTATAAGGATGAAATTTTTTTGTATGTAAAATATTTAGTACCGTTCCTTGACTAACATTATTATCCAGGACTAATTGTCGAGTTGAAGTATGAGGATTTTCGAAAACGGTAAGCACAATGTCCAACATTTTATCGTCTGTTGCTATTTTTGGACGGCCAATTTAGATGCCATTCATTGGTACGCGGACTACATACAGTTGCATAAACTGAGAACGAGCCAACTTAAAAGTTCCCATCCATGTACCATTATTCAGCTGAAGCTAGGTGTCTTAAAAAATTGTTGGTGGCAAATATAATTATGCGTTGGTCTGTATCAGGTCCGTTGTCATGCAGCAAAAAGTTTTCTGGGTATACACCTCCAGTTGTACACCATTCATCTAAAGAGTAAAAATATATATTATACCAACAAAGCGCCTCTGTAGTACAAACATTTTTGATTTTAATGCTTTAGCTGAATGTAGAATTAATTCAATTTGAAAACTTCCTCTCAATTAAAAGATCTCTTAAACTGGCTGGAGTGGGAGGAACATCACCGGCACGCACTCTTCTAATTGTTCTTTTGGCGGATTCTTCGGCGAGCATGCGAGAACGGGTATTGCTATTCAGTAAAGACACTGGATTCTGCAAAAACTTGCAAAGGATTCGCTAAAATGTCTTTAGCGCGTACTTTCATATTTGCAACCGCTTTTGTTACATTAATTCCCTCCGCATCAGCTGGGTGGTTGTGGATATTTCTCATCTAAAATACAATTAATGTTATCTACCATATTCTCTTAAGCTCCAAATGTTTGGAAAATTTGTATCTAAGAAAAAAATTCCTCCGGAAAAACCAAGTAACCCTGAAAAGATTACCCATCTTTTTATTCATATTTCTTTACTTACTTTCACTTTCGGAATACCTATTTAGGAATCTAAGAAAAGAAACCGAAAAAAGCCTCGGGAAAAAATCCAGAAAAAAAAGCCCGGAAGAAAAATCCCAGGAAGTACAACCCCAGGCTAAAATAAACTTCAGAAGAAAGAACACTAGAGAAGAGCCCCTATTAAAACATCCCATGAATTTTTCTGAAAACTTAAATAATTTCCAGTATCTATTTATTTCAAGCTTAGATTTGAATACAGGTGTTCTCCACTGTTCTTTCTTTTTTAGTTTATTCTCGTCGGGGGTTTTTTCCTGCACCCCCTACTTCCATATGTTTTAATTAGGATTACCATTATTATAATATTAACTATTTTTAAAATAAGAACAACATTCGTGACCTCCATGTGTGGATATATTGTGATTGTATTGTTATACATACCTGGGGGATATTGTTGAATAAATCTGTGGTATGGATTCCTTTGCACTTGAGAGAATTTTTCTTACTACATTTCCAACTAATTTTGGCCACGCATTTTCTTTGTACCGTGTACATGTACCCGTTGAAACATACTATCATGTTTCCTTTATTAGAGTTAATTACTTCCATACTGCCAATATAACAAATAAATAGACACTAATAAACACTGATCACACTGAATAAACTTTCCTTCTATAGGTTATCTGACAGGCCCTTCTCACTAGATGAACGCCTTAAGACTATTATATTCCAATTCGTTATGACCCTAACGGCTTAAGCGAGTCTACGCCTATCGGTTGTACCTGCCTGCGCTGTAAAAGTGCGTGAATTACATTAGCTGTCCTTTGTGTCTTTTTAACCAGTGAGGCAAAGGGAAATAGAACGCTTGTGCTTAGTTTGCAGCATACAATACTTTGGCTATTCAGAATCATTAGCGCACTGCGATTATTTTTTTTAATATGCGCCGTATCACAACAAATTATATATGTACATGCAAATAATTTCAAAGTAATTACATAATAAATAAAACAACAAAAGTAACATTATACAATATAATTATCAGTTATAATTTTATTAATCACTATCATCATCTTCAATGTGAAAGTCGTCGTCCGAATCAGAATCCATTCCTAAATGAATCACAAGTGGATTTACTTCTTCAATTATTACACGTTCGCGTTCCCAATAATCTTGAATTGTTTTATCAGTATGTTGAACTGTTTTTTCCAAATTTCAGGTGTCACTGTAGACAGTGCTTCTTTCCACATACTTGTTACATTCTTATCATCATAGCCGTCTCGGCCAATGTGCGCATCGTAATAGTTTTTGCAGATGCTCCATATTTGCTCAATTGCATTGAATTGACAATGATAGGGAGGAAGCCGCAAAACTTGGTGACCGGCCTCATTTATTATTTGATCAACTATGTAAATCTTTGGCTTTTTATGATATTGTGCAATTTTAAGTAAATTATCTTTTTTCGCATCTTCCGGAAAATCTATTTTTTGCCTTTGTAGCCACTGTTTAATATCTTCTTTAAGCCAGCTGGTAACTGGTTGTTTCTCCATAAGAGCTGAGTGATAGGAAGCGTTATCCAAAACTATAACTGATGGCTGTTCTAAATTACCCAACAGATCTTCTTTTAACCACTTTGTGAAGTGTTCAGCATTCATGTTATCATGATTATCCGCGCTGCTTTGAATTTGCTTAGAAATGATGCCCTCTGTTGCACCACACCAGGTTTTTCGCAAAGAGCTCTCCTATCAGAATCCTTCAGAAATTTAAAATCAATCGATTTAAGCGTTCGATATAAACTTGTACGACTTATATCAACAACGTACCTTTCATCAAGTTCGTTCTTCAAAGTATCCAACGTCACATGTTTTTTTTCAGCGTACATCCTGTATATTGTATCACGAATTCCTTGTTTTTGAGTGTCACAAATATCTTCCGATTTTAATTTATGGCGTTTACTATTGTTCATCACTTCACGATTTGCGACATTTTCATTATTGCGTTTCACAATTGCTTTTATTGTATTCGCGTGTATTTTTAATGCCGCCGAAACCCGTTCTCGAACACTTGTAACTGGCAAAAGCGGACCTAAATTGTCCTTTTCGAGAGTAAAATACTCCAATACATTTAGAACAAGTTCTTCGTAGTCTACGTGGCGTTTAGGCATGTTGACCGGGTCAAATCAGAAAACTAACTGAACCATGTATTCAATTGTTTCTGCAGTTATATTTTCTAATGCTTATTGAGATACCCATTACCATTATAATACAGTTTACTAATGGGTATTTAATCATTCGCATTATCTATGTGCAGATTAACTCGGTTAATATAACGTAATTACATGCAACTTTGGGAGCAAGTATAACTTTAAATCATTTCAATACGTGGTTTTATTTTATTTATTTATTTATTTTAGTTTCCAAAAAAATTGCCAGCAATTACATTCGCAAAGTAAATGACCTACGCCACTGTCAGGTAAGTAGCTTGCCCGTAAACCTCTTCTTAAAATCTCCGTAGGCGTGGACTCGCTTAAGCCGTTAGGGACATAACGAATTGGAATATACTATAAGTACAATTGAGTCGCTGAAACACAATACTTGGTGAGAATATAGCACCAGATTGAATACTACATGTTCGAAATCGGACACCCCTTACAACCCTATAACTCATATCGTTTCCGAGATGCAATGGTGGTATCATGTATCATTATCCCATCAACAAATGTGATCCTACCAATTATAGATTTACACAATTATTATTTATTTCAAATTAATGTATTTTTAAACTTTTAAGCATAACTTAAAATTTCATTATCATTACTTGAGCATTTTTAGCATTTACCATATAAAAATACCACCACCCATACTTTTGGGGTGTTACCCTTCATAACTAATAAATACATATTTCCAGGGATCGTATAAGCATTTTAATAAAACAGGCTGTAAATTTTTCAATTGAACTGAAATAGTATATTAAAGAACTAGTTTCATAAGGCCTCTTCTTAACGCACGAGTTCAAGTTTGAAAAACGAGACGCGAAGCGTCGAGTTTTTCAACGGACGAGTGCGACAAGTGGTCTTATGAAACGTGTTCTTTATACTATTTTTTCTATTGAGGAAGTTTAAGAGTATTTTAAATAAATTTATGTAGAAAATTTTACGTCAAATCGATTACTAGGAAGTTTTTATAAACACTTATGGCAGCACTGACAGGTGGCTGAAACTGACATTTCAAATTCAAATCGAACTACCAACATCGTAAAAAAACAAACTAAAAACAGTACGATTATAGGTCTCCTTAACGTACTGTTTTTAAGCTAAAACAGTGCGCTTAGAACGGCTTTATAAAACCGAAATAGAAAAAAAATAAATATGAAAAACTTTGTACATTATATTCATCAGTTTCCCTTTTCAACTGTACTTGCCAGTGTACGTATAGATAATTTTAGCTTCTCACAAAAAATATCAGCTTGTTACATTAAAAAGGTATTGATTTACCTGACCAATCTCAGCTTCACTAATTGTATGTTTCATAATTCTATGTAGCTTGTTTCCATTTCCATGTCGTTTTAACCTATAAATTATACAATGTCACAACATTTTTGTTTATCTTTGTTTTTTGTATAATTTAGTTATGATGATTGCAGTGGTGTCATTGGTTTTACGCTTTCAACAAGATTTGTTGCATTTCGAAGAAACTCCTTAATTTTCATTGAATTTTAATTTAAGATTCTTATCAATTCCTTTGAATTTTGAAATACTAATCGTAATTAGTAACCCTTAGTAAGTACCCGTAGTACCCTTCGTAAAGGTTATAAAACCTGGCGTCTATCCCATTTACAATTTACAATTTAGTATAGTTTAAATTGTTGCTGACCATATTTCTGAAAATAGCTCCGCGAAGAGAATTTTTGAAATGTTCTGATTCCTTCTGCTATGTCTGTGGCTACCACATTGGTGCGACACAAGCAAAACGCAAGATTGCCAGCGACACAAAATTATGTATCGCATACCATGCTTATTTTAGAATGCCTATGGGTGTTCACGACGAATTTACGAAAAAAGGTCACTGGAAAAAACATCACCGGAAAAAAGTCACGGAAAAAACGTCACCCGGAAAATACGGCACCGGAAAAAATAACACCGAAAAAATTATCACCCGGAAGAAACGTCACAAAAAAATCACCTGGAGAAAGACATCCTTTAAATAACTACTTTTATAATATTATAAGATACCCGAAAATGGAAAGGTGCATTCAGAAATTCTGCGATTAAATAAAACAGTATATACTTCAAAGAATAGAAATACATTATAATTAGGAAAAAATTAATAATAATATAATTATTATATTTAGCAACAATAAATTAAGTTTTAATTTGGACTGGATCTTATAGTGTGACCAACAGCACTAAGAAATTGAGCCATTGGTCTCGTACCTTCGTTGTACTCAATACATAATGAGCGCAGTGTTGTCTGAAGCCGCTCATAGGTGGGATTTTTCCGTGGATTGGGAGTGAGTCGCGTGTTCAGTTGTTCTAATTTTGTATAGCCCACTGATAACTCTTGCTTCATTTTGGTGATAAGTAACCAAATGGATGGGTGCTTAACACCAACCAAGTGACTAAAACGATTGTTCCAACCTGAAAACGAAAGTATACTATATGAGTAAAATAGAAAAATAGAAGGCCATGTAAAAATACAAACCTTCAGTGCTGTTGTTAGTTTTGTCTGCACCAGCTATCACAGCTTCGTTCACATTCCACGTTTCTGTAGGAAATGCTGGAGCGCTACGTCGGAATCTCGCTCCTCCCTGCTGGTTCCCAACTCTCCTGTACGTTCCTGTGACATACGTCTGATCAAAATAATCTACTAGTTTCATATATGTTGCCGCGTCGGGGTGATCCCTCAAAAACCCCATTCCTTGCGGGACTCTATCAAGAGGTAGGAAAGCCAAACCATCTAACATTCCTACGAAACTGCTCAACCTCTCGTTGACGAGGTATTCATTTTGCAGGCCTAACTCTTGCACTTTCCTGTGAGTGCTTTGGCATAGGTGGTAAAAGCAACCTCTTATAATAACTTCATCACCTAATGCAGATTTCACAGCATTCATTGTGGCTTTTTCGAAATCCATATACACAATATTCGCTTCAGGGTAAAAGCCTTTTTGCTCGCATTCTCTTAAAATACATTGCAGCATACATTCATAAACTCGTTCCGTTTTTCTTTCCAATACTACATATGCAGCAGTTATGAAAAGTCCTGATCTTTTCAATCGAACAACATATAGCTGCTGGAAAAGTGTAGTTCTGCCCTCTCCTTTCATACAAAATAAGTTGATAATACAAGAAGTATTTGTTTTATTTTATTTACATACTAATTGTCTTCCTCTATCTATCCTTTTATACAAAATAAGTTGATAATACAAGAAGTATTTGTCTTATCTTATTTACATACTAATTGTCTTCCTCTATCTATCCTTTTATACAAAATAAGTTGATAATACAAGAAGTATTTGTCTTATCTTATTTACATACTAATTGTCTTCCTCTATCTATCCAGGTAAGAGACAGGTCCAGCATTATTGACCATTAAACTGCAATTAAGTCGTTAGTGAGGGTGCAGACTTTTACTGTGTGCAATTTTTTGTTTGGTTTTCTTTTTTGCAGGTGTTTTCTTTTTCCAGTGTCGTTTTTTTCCGGTGACGTTTTTTCCGAGTGATGTTTTTTTCGGTGTCGTTTTTTCCGGTGATGTTTTTTCCGAGTGACGTTTTTTCCATGATTTTTTTCCGGTGACATTTTTTCCAGTGATCTTTTTTCCGTTATCCGTTCACGACAAATCATGGGTATCATAATATAGCTATGTAGCTGCAGTTCAACTCTAGAAGGATGGCTGCGTTGACCAACCATCACGATGACTGTTACTTTTGCATGGTGGACATTTCAAAGTATAAAAAACAGGGAACAGGTTAACTATAGTTTATCCAAGTGTGCATCCTCCATCCAACCAGTTCCACACAATTATGATCTGCCTGTTCGCAGCCCATCTCATTCAGCTGAGGTTGCTGGGCATCCTTAGGATGTCCGCTCACCGGATGACTTCGATTTTAAGGCACCGAATGTATCGCCTCATTCCCTTAATCAACAACAACTTGACGATTTAGTACGTGATTTAGGTCTCACTAAATCAATTGCAGAACTCTTGACATCATGACTGAAAGAATGGAATTTATTAGATCCTAGCTGCAAAACATCGAAGTACCGTAAGAGGCATGAAGCTTTTGCATCATTCTATGTAGCTACAGATTCACTGTGCTATTGTCAGAATGTTTGCGTTCTTTTCGATGGCATTGATAATGCTCTTAATCTTCAATAGTGGCGGTTATTCAACAGCGCAACAAGAAGTCTCGAAGCTGTTTTGCTCCAAAATGGAAACCGCTTTCCATCAATCTTAGTAGCTTACTCCGTTTATTTAAGAGAAAACTACATAAACGTTTACTTGTTGGTGAAGAAGATCACGTATGACCATTACCAATGGGATGTCTGTGATGACTAAGATACTTTCTATTTCTCTGAGACACTACTGTTCCCCTTTACAGCAGTAATCGAGCACTTCATGAGAAGAGCATTGCCAGTCAGACAATGTAATGAATCAAGCTATGATGATACCTGGAGAAAAGATCTTGCTACCACCTCTTCACATAAACTGAGTCTTGATAAGCAATTTGTCAAGACCCAGCTGGTGCGGCGTTTCGGTACATTAGAGAAATTTCTAAAACTGCCAGATGCAAAAGTAACAGTCGGTATAATTGTTGGAAGCCAGATTAAAGTTATGTTAGCATGTATGGAATTGGGGGACAAAATGTCTGTTCTTAAACATGTTGTTCATGGGTTTTTGGGCGAAAACAAGAATGATAATTACAACGAACTACTGGGCAATTTTACTATTTATTACATAAATTTATAAAAGTGGTATAATATCTTTATTGCTCAATTATTCTACACTAATTGTCTTTGAGAATTATATTTTCAATGTTTACTTAAACAAATTTAATCAGTTAACTAACGTTACTGATAAACGTGTGTTATAATTAAGAAATAATTTGAACGTTAATTATACTAAGATATTTCTTCTAGCCATGTAGAAATTTGGTCTCTAAGTTTCTTCCTTAGGTCGAGTAAATCTTGGGGATCATCTTTTCTTTCACTTACAT
The DNA here is from genome assembly GCA_014611495.1 of Limonius californicus. Lineage (NCBI taxonomy): Eukaryota > Metazoa > Arthropoda > Insecta > Coleoptera > Elateridae > Limonius > Limonius californicus. The sequence goes on along the minus strand of JABXWE010022203.1, from coordinate 26,300 downwards.
CAATACAGTGGGACCCTGTGGATATTAAACATATCAATTCAAAAGCAATAGCTGATTATTCAAATGAAAAACTTATGACAGCTTGCTGAGTATTTCAGCTATCGCTGTGCATTACCTTCAAAAACTAAAACAGGTGCCTCTGGGGTGTAATCTTCGAAAACTGCTAAATGTCTCCAAGGATCGTGCGTGCCCTGAAGTGTTACAACTTTGGTTACCTTCGGTTTTTTGCCTCCATATCTTCGTGTAACTCTTTCAGTTCCTTTAACTAAAGTGTCTTCGGTTACCCTAAAATATACAACTTTTAGAGTAATATGAATTTCTAATATGCATGAACTTACATTCCTCCAAAGAGCTTTTCGCATTGCTCGACAGAATCTTGAACACTTAGATCCATTGAAAACGGATGATGCGAATTAGTCCTGTTTAATGTAGCAAAGGTGCCCATCTCTGTGCACGTTTGATACATCCAAGCTATACCTATATTAAAAAAATATATTTGTATGCAAACATGTGGCGACATTGATGAAGATATAACGAACCGTTTCTCATTTCTTCTGTATTTTCGCCATCTTCTGATTCGTCCTCATCTGGTTCGGGACATTTGCTCCGATCTTTGGATTTCAGTACCATGAAATTCGCTAATCTTTCAAATGGCTCGGTGTCGTCAGTGTCCATGGCCAAGACTAGACAACTTACGTCTTCGTAATGAACGGGATCGTGCATGACATTAATAATAGATCTGTATTGGTTGAGAATTTCAAAGGCACTCATTTTATCGACATTGCCGCAAGTCCATGACCTATAATGTTTTTTATCATAAATAATGTATGTGTTTAGATACTAAAGTAATAGCAGATTACTGTTAGAACGTAATATCTTTCAGATAACGAATACTATATTCATGGAACGAATAATGGTAAAATCTGCTTTGTCTTTATGTAATTAAGAAAATTATGTAGCCGAAACTAATTAGCCAGTGGTAAAGATGAAAAGAAAACTTAAATTTACTTTAGAAGCAACTTTTACTAATTCTCTTGTTGCACAAAATACGATATTCCAATTTTGAAGAAATGTGAATTTCAATTTAGATTAAATTATTTGTTAATTCTAAACAATAAATTACTTTAAAGCATTTCGCACTCTCTTTCGGCCTTCTTGTGTAGCCATCAATTCTTCGGTGTCTTTGAAACCTGCTCTTATTGTATCGATACAATCTGAGCTTACATTGGCGTAGACATCGTTGACAACTTCAAAAAATTCTGAAAAGGAAATCAATGTAAATGTTAGTGTTTACCTTTTTATTAGGGCCTAACCTGGATAATCGAGTCCTACCCCTAAAGGCGCACTCGAAGCGTAAGCTATATCCACAATGTGAGGAAATCTTAGTCGCATCCACGTCACCAACATTCCTGGGTAAGAGCAACCGTGAATGACAACTTTACTGTTTTCTGTCCCTGGATTAATTGCTTTGAAGTGTTCGATAAAATAAGCTATATCTTCTAGTGCTTGCTCTATTTGGAGGTACTTGAGATCTTCCGGCTCAAAATCACTAAAAATCGGAAAAAGTCATAAATGAAAAGTAAATTTTTCTATTAACATACATTCCAAAAGGTAAACTTTTTCCGTAATATCGATGCTCCGTCTCCACGAGCATTCCATTGTGTTTTTCTGCAAGTGTCTTGAGTTGTCCAGAAATTAAATTCATGCCGTAGAGTGTCCACTCACCTCCAACTTCAATAAATATCGGGCTTCCCGGTTTAAAGTACTTTTTACTCATCTTATATCTCTGATTTTTGAGAGTTTTATTAAAATCTTCTTATGCAAAAGCTAACAACTTACCATTTGCCAAGTTCTGTTATCAAAAAGGTTAAAATGATCTAAGGGTACTTCTAACCATTTATCCGGAAAGTGTAAGTCGAAAAGTGCAATAATTTCCGACTGTGACAAATCCTTTGGGATGTTGAAATTATCGTCAGATAATGTTAATGTTGCCTAAATTACAGAAGGTACAATTAACACCTATGTAAGTCTGAAATCAATTTGCAACAAATTACTTACACAAGCAGCAGCAACAGCACAAAGCAAAAACAATACATGCATGGTGCGTGTGTCGTCCGATAGCATATTCTCTCAAGTAAATTTAACTGCGAGCAGGATTTTAAATAAACTTGTAAGAAAGATATGGTTTATTGCGAAATATGCTCATTATTATTATCTCATTCTGTAGTTCTTATTTCGAAACACTTGTTCTGGCCAAAATCGGACTAGGTTATCAATGCAATGTGTTGCAATTGGAAGCCAGCTGATTTTAAAGTGGAGATAAGAATTTGACCTTATAGGAACCCCGAAATTTGTAGGACTAATTAAATTTCTTATTAGTGTCTAAGTAAAATTGTAAAAGCAAATTGCTGAAATTAGACTGCTGAAATTTTACAAATTAATAGTAACAGGAGTTAGAATTTTATGTTTTCCTTAATTATATACATACAGTAGCACTACAGGCCCAATAGGCCCATGGCTTGGTTTGCTATATGTTGCCATTCTTTGCTTGTTCTTCTATTCCAGTCTCCAACACCCGTTTTTCGTATGTCCTCCCGCACCTCCCGAACCATCTCTTTCTTGGGCGTCCTCTTCTTTGTGTTCCCCCGAGCGTCGCGTCAAGTACCTTTTTAGGGCTTCTTTCTTCCGGCATTCTCATGATGTGCCCTAACCAACGTAATCTTTGTGCTTTAATCACCTCAATTATACCAGCTTCACCATACAGAGCCATCAGTTCATTGTTGGTTCTTCTCTCCCATCGGCCGTCAATTTTCTTCCCTCCCATTATCTTTCTTAGCACCTTTCTCTCCCACACGCTTAGAGCCACTTGATCACTTTTTTTAAGGTCCATACTTCACACTCGTATAACATTACTGGCCTTTTTACCGTTCTGTAGATAGGTACGTAGCTTCACTGCTCTTGTAATTGATTTATTCTTTAATATGCTGTTTCCTGAATAAAGGCATTTGTTTCCCTTCACTAGGCGTGCTGCTATTTCTTCTGAACTGCCTGGTGTTGTCCCTATTTTTGTTCCCAGGTAGTCAAAACTCTCTACTTTTTCAAAATGATATATTTTTCCTCTATCGGCCGCTATTTCTAAATATTTGTTTTCTTCAAAATCTCCGTCTTCCCAGACCATGTACTTGGTTTTGTCTTCGTTTATTGCTAGGCCTAAACGTTGTGCTACTTTCTCTATTCTCAAAATTGCTACTTTCATTTATTCTTTGCACCTCGTTATTATCGTTACATCATCTGCGAAAGCTACACATTGATGACGCTTGTGGTATATTACTCCTGACCTGTTTATATTCGCTTCCGATAATATTTGTTCAAGTGCACAGTTAAACAGTAGTGCCGATAGCGGATCCCCTTGTCTAAGCCCATTTTCTACTTCGAATTTGTTTGATACTGCTCCTTCTATTTTCACTCGGTCTACAGTATTTTTCAATGTCAATTTCACTAAATTTATTAACTTTCTATTTATTTTCATTTTTTCCAGCACTTGATCTAATTTTGATCTAATAATACTGTTGTAGGCTTGTTTAAAATCGATAAATACAACATATGTTCTTAATTTGTGAGCATGACTCTCTGCCTGTATCTCTCTCGGCGTGAATATTTGGTCTGTCACTGACCTGTTCTTTCTGAAACCACACTGGTATTCACCGATTTTGTCTGCTGCCTCCCTAGTAAGCCTACTTTTTATAACCGTCGCCAATATTTTATATGTTACGCTTAACAAGGCAATTCCTCGGTAATTCTTACATTCTGATTTTGGTCCTTTTTTGTGAAGCGGGTGGATTATTGCTTTGCTCTACGTCTCTGGCATCTGTTCTTTTGTCCAAATCTCTTTAATTAATACATAAATCTGATTCCACAGCTCTTCCCCTTCGTACTTGATCATTTCAGCCGTTATTCCATCATACCAGGACTTTTATTATCTTTCATGGCTTTTATTATTGTCTTAATGTCGTCATATTGCGGGATCATCGCGCTTTCGTTCTCCTCTCCTTTTTCGTCATTTCCTTTTTTTCCACTTTCTAATGCTTCTTCTTCGTATTCGCTTTGACCATCTCGATGCGGTTTTATATTTAGTAGTTCATGAAAATAATCGGACCATTTCTTCAACATTTCTTCCTTTCCACCTACTAAATTTCCATCTTTGTCCTTGTAAAACATTGCTTGAGCCTGGCATCCTTCCCTTTGTCTTTTCACTCCTTGATAAAAATTGCGAATTTCTTTATGTTTGTACATCTCTTCGATACTTTCGATGATCTTGTTTGCGTGGATTTTTTTCTTTTCCCTTATCATTTTCTTACAGCTTTTCCGCGTCTCTTTATAGCACATTGTGTTTTCTTCTGTTGGACATTGTATCCTTTTCATTCTTGCGCTTGATCGTTTCTTTAATGCTTCTTGGCACTGCTTATCAAACCAGTCTTTTTTTGGTTTGGGGTTTGCTATTATACTTTCCGCCGCACTTTGGAAACTTGTTGTTATATTTTCCCGGATGCCTTCCATGCTTGTGCTGTTGATTGACCTTATTCGCTTTCCTACTTCTTCTTCGTACTCTTTCTGTCCCTTCTCTGTCTTAATTTTGTCTGTGTTGTATCCTCCACAATCTTTGCTTCGTGTTTTAGGACTTATAGGTATTTCTTGTTTCAGATTTATTCCTACCATATAAAGATCGGTATCAGCATCAGGCCCTCTGTATGACCTAACATCTGTGATGCTCTTTTCCGATTTCCTTTCTATTAAGACATGGTCTATCTGGTTGACATACTTTTCGTTTGGCGCTGCCCAAATTCCTTTATGTATATCCTTGTGATCGTAATATGTGCTTTTTATTAATATATTCTTCTTCTTGGGAAAATCAATTAGCAGTTTCCCATTTTTGTTGGTGAGTGCATGTTTGTTGTGCTTTCCAATGGTCGGTCGATACATGGTGCATTCACATCTCCAACGACCATTTTATATCGTATCTTGGCATTTTATTGTATAAAATTTCTAATTCTTCGTAAAATTGTTCTTTCATGTCTAGGTTTGCTTCTTCCGTTGGAGCATGCACATTTATAACGCCTATTTTTTTGAAATTTGTCTCTAATTCGTAGTTTACATACTCTTTCTGATACTGTGTAAACTCTACTATGTTTGGTTTAAATTCCTTGTTAACTAATATTCCCACGCCTAGTAATCTATTATTATTTCCACTATTGAATAATATATAGTCTCCTATGCTAATCATTTCTTTTCCTTTTAATTTTGTTTCTTGTAGTGCGACAATCGCTACTTTGGAATTTGTTGCTTGATTAACTAAATTTTTTAAAGTTCCCTCTTCGTAAATTCCTCTCACATTCCATGTGGCTAATTTTATTTGTTCCTGATTTTTAACCTGCGTTTTAGCGCATTTTCTTTTTGTTGACTTCATCCTATTATCTATAGTGTTTGAAAGGAAAAATGGAAGAAGTCTCAAACGATATAACTAGATATAATGTAGATATAGCAGCACTGCAAGAAGTACGATGGGAAGGTCAGGGTGAAATAAGCTCAGGAAACTACATAATGTTTTACAGTGGAGATAAAAAGAAAGGAAGAAATGGTACCGGATTTCTTGTAAACAATAAAGTGAAAAACAACATACTTAAATTCAATGCAATAAGTGAGAGACTCTCGATTATCAGGATAAAATCAAAATTAGCTAATATAACTGTCATAATATGCACATGTACCGACAGAAGATGCAGAAGGAAATGTAAAAGGCCAATTTTATGAAAAACTGCTAGAAATAAGCGAGGAAGTGTAACCACATGACACGGTAATAACATTAGGTGATTTCAATGCACAAATAGGCCAGGAAAAATACATAGATGGAGTAGCAGGAAAAGAAACAATACACACAAAAACAAACAAAAACGGACATAGACTAAGTAACTACGCTGAAGCAATGGACATGGTAATTAGTAGTACAAAATTTAAACACAGAAGAGAGCATCAAGTAACCTGGAAACACCCAGGAGGAGAACATGAAAGCCAAATAGATCATGTACTGGTAACAAAACGGAAAACGTAACGGAAAAAAGACATTCAGGACGTGAGATCCTACAGAGGAGCGAATGCAGACTCGGACCACTACCTGGTAATTGCGAAAATGAAACAGAAAATAGCAATAGAAAAAAATGAAAAAATATCGAATAAGTGGAATATAAACAAAGTTCAATCCGAAAAAGAAATCCAAGAATTACAAAAACAATTGAGCAAATAACATTAGATATTACAGCCTCAACAGATCTAAACCAAAAATATGTAAACATAAGAAATACAATGATAAAAGCACCTGAAGACACCATAGCACAAAAGAAAAAAAAAGAAAAGAATGGCAACAAATTGACAACGAATGTCAAGTGAGAATCCAAGAATATGCTAACAAAAGAAGAAACAATGGCTAAGCAAAGCAATAGAAGAAATGGAATACAGTAGTACAGTCAAGAACTCATAAACATTTTATAGATAAATAAAAGAGCAAAAGAGAAAAGGCAAAATCAACACAAGAGGGATAAGGAATAAAGAAGGAATAACTGAGTATGAGAAAGAGAAGATAAAGATGTTATGGAAAAATCATTTCAGTGAACTCCTGAACAGCGAAAAAGAAAATGAGAAAGGTGGTAAAGCGCCAGGCATAGACGACATAGTAGGAGAAATAATAAAACACGGAGGCAAAACCCTGCACGACCGCCTGTACACACTAATCCAAAAAATATGGACAAAAGAAGAAATGCCGGAAGATTGGAAAACTGGAGTAATAGTGCCACTGCACAAAAAAGGCGAAAAAGAAAATACCAACAACTACAGAGGAATCACACTACTAAATACAACTTACAAAATATTACCATCATTAATCCACAAGAAGTTAGAACCATATGTAGAGCAAGAATTAGGTCATTACCGAAATGGATTCCGACCTGGCAGATCCACAACAGATGCTATATTCACAATGAACCAACTGCTTGAGAAGAGCCACGAATTTGGAATAGAATTATATATACTATTAATTGATTTTAAGTCAGCCTTCGATACTGTAAACAGAAACACACTGATAGAAGAAATGAGGAACTTTAATATTCCCAGTAAACTAACGCACCTAATAAAAAGGAGTAAGACAAGGTGATGCACTGTCAGCGATGCTGTTTATCTTCATATTGGAAAGCATAATAAGGAAAATTAAAGACCACTGAAAATTAAATACAAACATAACACAAATAATATCATATGCAGATGATAAAGCTATAGTCAGCAAACAAAAGAAGAACTAGAAAAAACGTTTAAACAACTAGATAGAGCACCAAAGAAAGCAGGATTAAACACAAATCAAGAAAAAACTATATAGTACATGAAAAGTGAAAAACAGAAAAACAAAACAATCTCTTAACATCAAGCAAAAACAAAAATAAACAACTACAACATTGAAGAAGTAGATAAATTCAGCTACTTAGTAACACAAATAAGCAGCACAGATAACAGTCATTAAATAAAAGCCAGAATTCAAGCAGGATGGAGGGCATACGCAGCGAATAAAGAATTATTGAGGAATAAAAGTATAAGTAAACACACTAAGCTAAAAATATACAATACGCTAATACAACCTATTGTGACATACGCACTAGAAACAAGAAGTGTAAGAAAAAATGATGAAGAACAATTAAGAATTTTTGAGAGAATAATATTAAGAACAATGATGGGTCCAAAGAAAGAAAATGAAACTGACTATAGACCTTTAATGAACTTCGAAATTATGGAACAAACTGGGGGACAGGATATAGTGAAAAGCATAAAAGCATAAAGGATGAGATGGATAGGACATAAAAAAAACAAGCACGCAACAATAAGAACAATGATGGAATGGGAGCCAATAGAAAACATAAGAAATGGACGACCACGTGCAAGATGGATGGACGAAGTAAAACAAGACTTAAGAATACTAGAAGTAAACAATTGGAGAGAAAAGGCGCAAAACAGAAAAATATGGAGAGGAATAGTAGATAGAGCAAAATCCCACAAAGCTTTATAACGTAAAAGTATAAGAAATTCAGAAGAAATATGGAGATTAATACACTTCAACTTAACAGAATTTTGAAAGTTAGTAAAGAACGGTCCAAAACCACACGGGTTGTCGAGCCAGTGATGATGATGATTTGCCAAGTTGCAGGTGTCTATCTTCTCTTCTTGTTTATAAAAGTTATACATTTAATATTACGGTGGTACTGGTGGTCTTGTTGAAATAGAAAATTTTGAGATAAGAGCTGTGACAAAATATCTTTTTAAGAAGGGTTTGTCAAAGCAGGAAATTTATATTGACATGTCCGAGGTATTGTGTGACTCTACCCAGTCATATGAAGTAATTAAGAATTGGTGCCGGGAGTCGTGTCAACATGCACCAACCAAGTGCTGGGTCACCAAAAACTACTGTCACTCAAGAAAATATGGATATGGTATTGAGTGATCGGATAATTACGGCCCAGTATATTGTTGAAGCAGTGACGTTGCCGTTAGAGGCGTTAACAAAATTTTGCACGAAGAATTGGGCTGAAAGAAGTCATGGACACCGATTTTAATGGATTTTTGGAAAGATTTGTAACTGTAGATGAAACCTGGCTTTATCACATTGACCCAGTGTGACCAGAGTATGGAATGGCGGCAGCGTGGTGACCCACCTCACGGAAGATCCGTGTGACTACAATGGCCGGTAAGATAACGGCAACAGTGTTTTGAGATGTTGAGGGAGTTCTTCTTGTTGATTATTTACCACGTGGTCACACATTAACGGGAGACTATTACGCAAAACTCATATCAAAAATTCGTGATTCCATAAAGCAAAAAAGGGGAGCAAAATTGAAACGCAGCGTTTTGTTTCATCAAGACAACGCTTATGCTCACAAGAGCTGTGTTTCTATGGCCGCTATCGACAATGCTGGATTTAAAATTTTAGAACAACCCCCGTATTCGCCAGATCTGACCACCTGTAACTTTCACCTGTTCCCTAAATTAAAAAGAACATCTTCAGAGAATTCATATTTCGAACGATGAAGAGGTGATGGCTGCTCTGAATTAGTGGTTTGCAGTGCAGGACAGAAAGTTTTCTTTTTTAAAGGCATAAGGAGAGTGACTTGAATTTGTGATTACTCCTACTTAAATAGGCAAGCATCTTTATGCTAGTTAAACTTGCATTGTTACTCAGGCTACCCGCATTCCTAAGCGATAATGGTCATTTCTTGGAAAAGGATTAGTTTGCCGATCAACGGAATGTTTTCAAATAGTTTTTTTAGCACTTGGCAGGTAGTGTTATGTATACAATATACATTCTCTATAGCGAAATGCAATACCAATATATTAACCAATTAATATTTTGAAACACTGGAAAATGTTTAGTATTGTTGTTTAATTAAGTATAATGTAGTTTTGTCTGTCTGGTACTCTTTTTCTACGTATTCTACCTTCCGACGCCTACCTTCCGGCGATACCTAGCTTAAGCCGGACATACTACAATAGCGCACTTTGCAGTATCGTGACAATGAACCACTTAGGTCCTGGCGCTAGCCAGCGGATTGTCGCTATTGTAAATAGCTGCCTTCCAGGAATTACTTCCGTGGGAAACTTCTAGCGAGGCAGCTTCCACCCCTTCTACGAAGCTGGAAAGTTTAACCACCTAGGTGCACCATGAAGAAAGGGCAGTTCACTGGGCCGGCTCAGAAGGTTGACTTCTATATTTCATTTGTAAATAATTACGTGTACTTTTAACTGTAAATATATATTAATAAATTAGGTTAATACTTACTGACTATTTATCTATAGTGCAAGTATTTACTAAAATCTAATACAATAAAATTCTGTTTCTGAAATTTTTGTAGATACGTATAATAATTAGGACCACAAGTTAACAAAAAAAATTATCTTTTGGTCTAATAGTAACCGAGTTGATTTCATTTTACATGTACTAAAATACCGTAAGAATCGATTACCATTTACAATATGATTAATCAAGTAAATTTAATAAATCACTTGTTAGTTCATAATACTGTTGTCTAATTAATTGATTAATTACGTACTATGCCGTTTTCCGCAAATCTTTAAATAGGTACTTGTACTTTAATTATGGTAATTCCGTATTTGCTATTATCGTAGCCCATTCGGTGGTGATACAGTGCTGTCGGTGTGTTTATATTGTAATCCTACAGTCTACGATTTAAAATGGTTAAAGCTAAATCTTTAAGCATATCCAGAAAAAGCAAAAAATTGATTGAGGATGCGGTGAGTAGAAAGGTTTATTAATTGGATGGTAGAAATATTTTTTAATTTAATAATTTAATTTTTTAATATTAATATTTTATATAATCCACTCGAATTGTTGTATGATCATATAACTTTTAGGCGGGATTAACTTATTGTGTTTTTTTTTAGTAAAATACTAAACAATTTAGTAAATGCCGAAAATACCACTTTTACTGCTTCAGCACTGAATACTGGTCACTTGATGATACTCGCGTTGGAAGTGCTTCATCAGGCAAAAGTGATTCAAACGAGTTTCAGTTTTTTGATGAACAACCTAGTGACGATGTTGATGACCGCGTCGTTGAATGTTCTCTTGACGAAACTGAACTATTTGTGGACGAAAATGAAGAAATAGCCGCTGATGATATTGAGACGGATAATTCTGATGTCGACTGCAATTTTATAGACGACAACGAAGATTCATTGAACATAGAAAAGTCTTGACGTAGAAAATCCACAAGTTACCATTAGTGGTAGACAAATAGTGAATATTTCGTACTTTCTTGAAGAACTCAAATCTCTAAAACATAAAGGCATGGTTTTTATTTACTCACATTTTAATTACGGGAAATTTAAAATCATGATTTTAGGATTTGGTTGTTCCTTTTTTGACATGACTGGTTTCAGAGAAAAGGGAAGGATTACACAGTGTTTTTTGTTTTAAATGTGCTGTTTGCAACATTGTTCAAACAGTTAGAACAGAAAAACCTGATTCAAACAATTCTATTACTGCGAATGTATTTAGCAGCTGTTGCGGGATCACTAGTGAGTGGTATTGGTTATTCTCAGTTGTATTCCAAATATCACAACAAAATCGCTCCTGTTGTCGAGGAGCAAGCGCAAAAATCTATGAAGATTGCTGCTCAGGAAAAAACTAGATTATCAAGTGAATCTGGTAACGTATCCAAAGATGGAACGCCTATAATATCTGTAATTGTTGATGGTGCCTGGAGTAAACGATCCTACCGCACAAATTACAGCGTACTATCTGCGGTGGTAAGTATAATGGTGTAGTTTCTTTCAAAATTTTTAAATATATGTACCTATATTTAATTAAAAAATTAAAAGAGAAAAGATACACACAATGATACAAAAAATGAGAGTAGAAATTGATGATAAAGTAGAGGTGAATGAAATAAGAAGAATTGGAAAATATAGCAGCAACAAAACAAGACCAATACTGGTTAAGTTCACAAAAGAGAGTACGAAACTGAGAATATTAAGAAACGCAAGAAGACTAAAAGGAACAGACATCTGGATAGATGAAGACTACCCCAAAAATATACAGGAGTAAAGAAGAATGCTGATACAAAGAATGAAAAAAGCGAGAAACAAAGGAGATATAGCAACATTAAGATACAACAAATTAATAATCAACAATGAAATATACAAGCACAAAGAACAGGAGAACAGGAACAAACAACCGGTATAAACAGAACAGTAGGAGAAAGATCACCGGATGGAGACAGTCTACAAGAACAGCTAAGAAAAATAACCAAAACAAAAAATACGAAAATAAAAAACTAGAACGTAAAGATGAGGGAGAAAAGACAACGACAGAACAGGCTATGATAATGGAAACGAACAAGGACAACAATACGAAAAAGAAAAGAAACAATAAACAGACAAACTTAGAACCAAACAAGAATAAAAAAAGAAAAATAGCAAAAATACTAGCAAAAAGAAAACATAAAAGAACCACAAGAGAAAAATAATAATATGGAAACTAGGAGTGTGGAATACTAGAAGTCTACAAGGGAAAGAAATCGAAATAATAAACGAATTCGAAGAAGCAAATGTAGAAATACTGGTAATAAGCGAAACAAAAAAAAAGGAGAGGGTAAAACATACCTAAAAAATTGACACACACTAATATACAGTAGAGTGCAAAATAACCAGAGAGCAGCAGCAGGAGTAGGATGTATAATACACAGAAAATTGGCTGGACAAATTATAGAGTGGAATGCAATATCCGAGAGAATCCTACTAATAGAACTAAGAAACGAACAAGGGGAGTACACAACAATAATATCAATATATGGACCAGACGAAAACGAAAAAGCAAACGAAAAAGATAAATTCTGGGAAGAACTGACAACAATAACAGAAGAAGCCAAAGGAACACTATACTTGGCAGGAGACTTCAATAGTAGAGTAGGCAAGAAAGATACAGAATATAAAACAATAATAGGAAAACACGGAGCGGAAAGGCGTAATAACAATGGAAAAAGACTATTAGATTTCTGCCAACTCTAAAACCTAATAATAACAAACACTTTCTACCAACACAAAGAAATACACAAATATACAAGAGAACAACAAAATAGAGGAGAAAAATCAATAATTGATTCTATAATAGTGCAAAAAGAAGAGAGAAAAAATATATTAGACGTAAGAGTGAAAAGAGGAGCGGAAATCTATAGCGACCACTACTTACTGATAGGAAAAATAAAACGGAGAGATAAAGACATAGGAAAAAACATTACAACAAAAAAAGAAAGCCATAAGACAATAAAAAACTACAAACTTAGAGATAAAGACATCGCCATGCGGAATATGTAAAGGAAATGGGGAAAAGAAGACAGCCTGGTGGGCCAGTGAGACTAAAGAAGAAGTTAAGAAGAAGAAGAAAGATTGGAAAAATATTTAACAAACAAAACCCCACAACAGTATGAAAAATATAAAAAACAAAGAACAAAAGTAAAGGAGCTAGTAGCAGCAGCAAAAGAAAAATCATGGATAGATTTCGGAAATAAAATGGAAAAAGATAGTACTGGAAATCAGAAACTATTCTATAAGGTACTAAAAACACTTAGAACAAACAATCAACCAACACAAGAAATTTACATAAAAAATAAAAATCAAGAAATACTAACAATTAAAAAAGATATAATGGAGAGATGGAGAGAATACTTCACGAAACTATTAGGACATCAAAGACAAAATAATGAAGAGAATACAAACGAAACCGAAATAGAAAACCAGAGAGAAGAAGAAGAAACGGAAGAAATAAAAATGGATGAGCTGAAAAACGTAATAAAAAAACTAAAAAACGGCAAAACACCAGGAAATGACAAAATCACCACAGAAATGATAAAGAATTTGGGAGAGGCGGGGAGAGAAACCCTTCTAGAAATAATAAACAAAGCATGGAAAAACGGAAAAATCCCAGAAGAGTGGGGAATAGCATTAATAAAACCGATACACAAGAAGGGAGACAAACAAACATGCGAAAACTATAGAGGAATAACACTGCTGAACACAATAATGAAGATATACTAACAAATTATCAATAATAGATTAAAGATAATCCTAGAACCACAACTAGCAGAGCCACAAAACGGATTCAGACCCGGAAGCAATACCCAAGATCATATTTTTACAATAAAACAAATAATAGAGAAAAAACAACCTCAAAATAAAAATATTTACCTAGCTTTCATAGATCTACAAAAAGCTTTCGACACGGTACCGAGAGGAAAAGTATGGAAGGGACTTAAGGAGAAGGGAATAAACAATAAAACAGTAAAAGTGATTCAAGATCTATATAAAAACAACACAAATGATATAATAAATAATATCATGAAATCAGAAGGATTTAAAACAGAAATAGGACTACGACAGGGAGGAGGATTAAGCCCAACCTTATTCAATGTGCGTATGGATGGGATTATCAAGAAAAGTGAACAAAAAGCAAATAAACTATTCATTGGATATAGAAACCTGGAAAGAAAGAACCGCGGGAAGCGAAAAGAAATTACAAGAAAACCTAAACATATGGAAAGAGACAATGGAAGAAGAAGGCATGGAAATAAACATAAACAAAACGAAAATAATGGTAATAGGAGATAAAGACATAAAAACAAATATTGAAATAAGCAATGTCAAAATAGAACAAGTAGAAGAATTCAAATACTTGGGGGTAACCTTAGAGAGAACAAGAAAACAAGAAGCGGAAATAAGTGAAAGAATCGACAAAACAATAAAACTATACTACATACACAATGAACCAAAAATTCATAAATAAAAAAGAAATAGCTAAGCAGACAAAAATAAAAGTTTTTAACACGATATATACAAAATGATTTTTTAAAAAGTCAATTGCAGCAAGCCTAGAAAAACAGATATTCCGTCTGCAGTCAGTTGTAATGAGCTTTGAATGACATTTACCTGTATGTCAAACTATGTGACAGTTCAGGTAGTTAAAAATTTTGGCCCAACAAAATGTGAAAATGAACAAGTATTTAGTTGCAACTGATTTGTAATTTATTAAGGTAAGTAAATTACAGGTTTATTTAATTATTGGTAGCTATGCTGTTACAATTTTCATATTGTCAGATTCTAAAGCTTAATATAGACGGGACAATCCCTAGGCTACTGCAATTGACTTTTTAAAAAATCACATGGTAGACCAGTACTAACCTATGGATGCGAATCGTGGAAACTCTCAAACAGACAAAAAAACAAAATACAAGCAATGGAAATGAAATACGACGAGTAATGGGAGTGACCAGAGAGGACAGGATCAGGAATACACAAATAAGGGAAGAACTAGGAGTAAAACCAGTAATGCACTTTATCGAACAGAGACAACTTAGTTGGTAGGGACATATACAACGAATGAACAATAACAGACAAGTCAAATTAGTATACGAAGCGAGACCACAGACAAAGAGGAAAAGAGGAAGACCGAGAAAAACATGGAATCAAGATATAAGCAGAATACTTCAAGATAGAGGAAAAACATGGGAAGAAGCAAAACAACAGCAAAAAACAGAAAAGAATGAAAAAAATTTATAGATACGAAATGAAATATAATGTAAATATATAAAACATAGTGTATAAAGTAATATAAAATGTAAACCCGACACCGAATAGGTAAAAGGGAATATGATTATAATAATAATATATAATTTTAAAAAATATTGATTTTCTTGAAATGTGCATTTTCTCAAAATGTCCTACTTTTGAATTTACTTTACTATGAGTATCACTAGTGGTATTACATGTGAAAATTGATGTTGAAAATTCTGTGAAAACTATGGTATTGTATGAAGTATTAACAATTAAGAATTAATAAAGTTTTCAATATTTGTGTTGTGTTTGTTATTTCAGAATTTCTTGTATTTTTTATAATTATTCAGCAATACAAATGGTTACTTCATGTCATCATCAAATCTAAAGATCTGTATCTTCAGCGGGCACAGATTTTTAAGTTTGTTCATGGCACGAATTATATCAATAACGTGCATTTTGTTTGTTGTCAATTTCAAAACTGCCGCTCGAAGATATAGTCGCGCTCACAGTCACCAGAGGCGCTGTAAACGCTTACAAAACTTAACACGTGCGTAAGGTATCTATAAGAGTTAGTAATTTGTGGTAGCGATATCGAAGAGTTAATAAACCTTGGCGATATCGGATTCCGATCTTTAAATACATGTCTATGCTTAATTTTGTATTGTAATTGCCTTTCCCGTAATATGTTTATTCGAAATTTAAAATTGTCAAAAACTGATCGAATGTTTATAAACCAGTTATTTTTACACAGGCCTTCATCTTAAGGCTTAAATGCAATAGTATTTTCATACATTATAGAATTACCAGTGTCTGGACAACATGACATTTAAATTCGACATGTTCACAATTGTCTAGAACACGCGACTTTTGTTGTTAACAAAAGAAACTATATTTTTAAAAACTTTATTTGTTATTACACGTAAATAAGTATACAAATCGTGGAAGAAATAATACATGTGTCAGTGTCATCTTTGACGTTCAGAATTATTCTTAACTTAAGATACCTATTAAAAGTGTTACAAGCTAAACTCGCCAGAAGCGAGCTAATCTATTTATTATGTAATGCGATATGATACCTATGTAGCTCATCTTCCTTTGAATATATGATTCGCCCAGCAGTGTAATAAATAAAATCGACCTTGCATACATCTCTCACATCACAAAAGTAATTAGTTTTCTGTAACATGTTCATGAAAATTTTGAAATGTTGTAAAACCAATTTATTTCAAAAATTCTCTAGGAAATGTTATTAGAAGTAAGTGATTTAATGTAAAATTAGATCATCTCTTGTAAATACAAAGTTGATATCAAAAAGTATGTACATAGGTATAACTCCCTTTCCTGGTTCCCAATTTATTTCGAAAACTTATGTTGTCAATGATTTACTCACACACGTTTAGATTTAAGTTTAGAGAAATGAATAAAGATTTCAATATTTTAAAATCTATTTTCAACCCAGTTACAGAGGATTTCTTTCTAATTCAAGTCATAATAGGAAATAAGTCAGACAATTATGACAGAAGGTGGTTCAAGCTTGAATTATTGTTGTTTTCTAAGTGTGATAATGATGGAGCCTTTTTTGCACGTGGATATGCAGAAATGCATTTTGTGTATGGCTATTGTAGCGAGAACGTTCGCGCAGTTGTGGTAGAATATCGGAGAAGGTATCCTCACCGGCGACAGCCTGTCAACCGAACATTTGAACGGTTGCACCGAAATTTCTGTGAAACAGGTATGCTAACATTACTGAGGCAGTCCAGCGAAACCCATCGACGAGTATTAGAAGTTCTAGGCAGTTAGGTATTACCCAGTCGATGCAACCGTACACATGTTAGTAGAGATCAAAATGTTACTTCTGAACCAGGCCAATTGGGCACATGAATAAATCGTTGAAAAATCACCAAAAAAGTGACCAACATCTTTTAAAATACCCCAAATTTTAAACGCCCCAAAAGTACCTCAAGATCTATAGACCACCAAAAATTGGGCACACGAAAAAATGGTTGAAAAACGCTTAAAATCAAGCAAAATTACCTCAAAAGCACCCAAAAACCTTAGAAAATCTCTTGTTTTAGACACCCCAAAAGGGCCATTTCCCTACGTCTGGACCAGGACGTTTGGCACATGCAAAAATCGTTAAAAAACGACCAGACAAGGATATGAAACGAACAAAAAAGGCCCAAAATCCTTCAAAAAAAACCCTAATTTTTATGCACCCCAAAAATACCCAAAGATCTATAGGCCACCAAAAATTGGGGACACGTACAAATCGATGAAAATCACCCAAAATCAAGCAAGGTTACCTCAAAAGCACCCAAAACACCTTACAAAATCCCTTGTTTTCAGACACCCCAAAATGACTTTACTTCTGGACCACGGTATTTGGCACATGCAAAAAACACTAAAAAACTGCCAAAACTGACATGAAACGATCGAAAATCCTTTAAAATACCGCAATTTTTATAGACACCCCAAAACTATCTTAGGATCTATAGACCGCCAAAAATTGGCACATAAAAAAATGGTTGAAAATCTCCAACAAAAGCCCCCAAAAAATTTTTTGTTTTTCAATGTCCCAAACAGGCTTTTCATTTCTGCACCAGGCCATTTGACACATGCAAAAATCAATTAAAAACAAACAAAACTACTCCAATTTTTAGATACCCGAAAATGGCTTTTTATTTCTACACCAGAGCAATTGGGATATGCAAATCATTGAAAAACCACAAAAAAAGCCTCAAAACCTTTTAAATACCCCAATTTTTAGACACCCCAAAAGTAGGTACCTCAAGACCACTAAAAATTGGACACATTAATTTCGTATTGCTGTGAGCCTTGAATAGGTGCAAGAGCCTGAGAATGTTTTGAGAATCCTTGGTTAGCTCTTGGTCAACCCTATATTTCTCACTTAGATCATTCAACCCCTATGGCCACTTGGGGATGAAAACTAGCCAGAGAGATCAAGAGCAACTGTATTCTCCATTACATAAAAAACATTTTCTCCGGCTAGAATCGAACCAATAACCTTCAGATTACTAGGTCAAGCTCTTGGGTATCTAAGCTAATTAGGCCACGCACAATTATTAATTTTATCGGTTATAATAATACATAAAATTACACAATATGACGAAATTTGAATAATAATATCCATCCCTCAAAAATACGCTGAAATTTCAGTTTTTTATTAATAAACAAATTTACTAAAACATTTTTTTCTGTAATAGAGATTGCTCTTATTCAAATTAACAGTAATAATTTTTAGCTGGCTTTTTAATACCTAGTGTATTCCTAATTGAACACTGAACATGATATCACAACCTAATTGTTACGATTTTACGTCGTCTAAAAAATGTAAGTGTAGGTAATAATGCGAATGTAAACTTTGTTGTTTAATAATTTTTTTGTAATACAACGAAATCTAATTTGTTTGAATTTTATGCTATTAACCCTTTATACATTTAGTTATTATTGTCAGAAAGTATTTAATATTTTGGAAATAATTAAAGTTAAAAATATTTCTATTATAAAACGTTATGGCTAGCGCTACCTAGAGCAGGAGAAACATATCGCAGTCGACACGACGGTCGACGAATACAGTTCCGATTAACACTAAATGTCCGCTGCCTCGGTCGGTTTCGGATAATATCAGTATGTGAACGCCATTACGCCCACGGCCGCATAACGTAGATGGAATGGCCTTGAACGCAATACGTGTTCACGTGACATATTATGATTCTGCTTTCATCTCGTAGAGGCGCCTTTGTCGGCATTCCCGCGATGTTTTACATTTAAACGTTAAAACAAATACTTTAATATATTAATACAGGAAACTTGGCCGACAAATTTGTGACACTGACTGCAGCGATCCGTGCGGCTTGGTGGGCCACTAAGATTTGTATTTGGCAGCTGTCGAAAACATTTGTGGCACATTTGAAGCAAATGCCATTTACTTTCTTATAGCAAAACCCTTATTTAATTAATAATATTTGTTAATTATGATATTTTACTTTACTTTGTAAGTTTAATAAGTTTATAACATTTTGTAGGGTTAGGTTTTTAACTATTAAAATGAATTTAAAACAGTAATCTGCAAATTTATTATCCAAATTTACTGAAACTTGCCCACCGAACTGCTTAGATGACGCCACTATCAATGTCTCGCATTTCATCATGCTAAACTAATATGAGTTTCCTGTATTAATATATTAACGTATTTGGTTAAAATCACGTAACATACCATGACTATGTGGTACCTTGAGTTACCGGAATTATCGCGTAAAATTGCTGAGCTTGCACAATGCTCCCCAACGACTGCAACTACCAGTGTTTTAAGATATCCGGCGTGATCACAACAATTAAAACAAACGTTAAAAGTGAAAATAAATTTGTGAAAACCGTAAGTGTACATTTTATCTTGATAATGCGTGTTCGCAATAAATTTTTATTTCTGGTATTTTCCGTAAACATGGTTTATTGTTTCACACATTCTCCTAATTATTTATTAAGTGTCCTTAATATTGAGTTTCCTTGAAAGCAATGAACTATGTAAACGAAGTAGGATAAATTTGTCAACAAGGGGTGTGGGTGCTAATATAATATAAAATTATTCGCATGATTCTTAATAAAAATGTTAAAAATCCCAACAGTTTTACAATAGAAATATGGTGTACATGTTAATCATTTTTATGGATTTGTACATTTTTAGATGAAAGAAATTGACTGTCTACTAAAACTAAATTGTACATTGTTTTCCACCGTTAAAGAAATATCCTGTAACATTGGAAGGATTGCGGAACATCCCAAATTTAGATTTGCAAACGTTGCCTCTATAATAATTCAAACAAACTACTATGTTTGACTATACATCTACACGATAACTTGTCTAAAGCTGGAATAAAAAATAGCAACCACATTTTCATTCTTTGCAATTCTTAGCAAAATTACATTACTTACTGTCGCCCTCGGAAATCTACAAGACTAAGGAATTCTACTACCTTCGAAGAAGGTAATCCGATATTATTTAATGCTGTCCATGTGATCACTACTATGCACTAACCTTGTATTATAGATCAAAGGAAGGGCATGTGGCGGACAGCCTACCAATTTATTGCGATATTATTGATTGCGGTACCTGTCAAGAACCTCTTGTTGTTACAGTAGGAGGTAGCAGAAACCATTCAGGAAATATTAAAAGATAAAATGAAAAATCAGTCCTACTTTAAATGATGGTTGATCATTGTAAATTTATATTTTATAATTTGTAAATTGACAGCTGATATATTGTATGCTACTGTTTTTATAATAAATTCTAGTTTTTCTTCATAATAATTTCATTTAAAATAAAGTAGTTGCATATATATATATTTAATTTTAAGTATCAATATACTAATTAGTATTTATTGTAAATGCTGATTACAACTGGTATGATTTTGAAACATATTCAGTTTTAATCGGTGTTTACATATAAGCTAAATTAGCCGCAATTTTTATATTCAGATGTTAGTATCGGCTTTAACCGTTGAGTGAAGATATGAACCTGTATACTTGTTCTCCATCTCATAGCGGGCGCCACTGCTTGTGTACAAGTTAAAACATTGGCGTTTGCCATCTGTAGAACTTTTACAATCTGCGATTATGCCATTTGCTGCACCGGTTTTGTTGTAACTGTTGATGGTGGGGTTTGGCGTGATTGTCGTCTCATCTCAATTTCGTAAGTAAAGTTTTTCAATTAATAAATCGGTTATATAATACGTCTTAAGAGGCCTATTCGGTGTTTTTAGTCTCGCTAAAAGCTATTTGTTCCAATTATTGTAACACTCCTGTAATGGCTACTTCCCTTCATTTTCAGCAAAAGTTGTGTAGAATTTCTCGAAAATTCAAGTAAATCAAATAATTCAGCAATAACTGAGTACCTACTGTTGTACTTCAATAAAGTACGCGATAAAGTAAGTATCAAATTAATAAATCAGAAATTGGGTGATTTTGGGCTCGAACATGGAACATTGTTATCGTTGTACTTTTTTAAAAGGCAGTTGGTACTTTCACATCAAAAACATGATGGTAATTAATAAAATAATTATATTTATTAATTTCTTACTGTGAAATTGTCAACAATACACGTACGCGTACTCATTTTAAGTGGTAATAACCTAAAACTAGGTACAATTTTAAAAACCTGTTGATATTTTATAAATTTTATATTTTATCATAATTTACTATTTATACACGGCATCCCGAAAGTAACTGATAAATTCTATAAAATCGTTGAGAAAAATATTTCAATAAAATGCTCGGACACGTCGACTTTTATTTTTAAATTATCATTTAGAGATGTAATTTTCAACCCCTAAGCGCTAGTAACATCAACTTTAAAAATTCAAATGGCAAAGTACCCCTTCTGATTTACCTCGTATGATAGCTTTCTTTATGTTGAATATAATAAAAAAAAGTTTTTTAAAATCGGTTGATAAATAACTGAGATATTTACCAAATGTATTCATATCAAAGTGCCAATATTCGAGCAGGCGTTGATACGGCTCTAGCAATGAGTGATAAAAACAATTGAAAATTGTTAATAATTGAATGTCCAACAAAATTTATTGACATTACTTAGTGGAGTGTGTTAATTCTCTAACGATTAAGGAAATAAGATTCCAAAAATGAGACATACTGAAGGCGAAAGAATCGAACTTTTAAATTTTGATGTATTTCTCAAAACTCATCGCAATGTTTACAGGACATACTGAGAACGATAAACAATTGCCTGCTCGAATATTGGCACTTTCATTTAAATACATTTTGGTAAATATTTCCGTTATTTTTCAACCGATTTTGAAAAACTTTTTTTTTATTGTATTCAACATAAAGAAAGCTATCAGATGAGGTATCAGAAAGGGTACTTTGTTATTTAAATTTTTAAAGTTGAAGTTGCTAGCGCGTTGAGAGGTGGGGGGTTGAAAATTACATCTCCACATGATAATTTAAAAATAAAAGCCGACGTGTCCGGGCATTTTATTGAAATATTTTTCTCAACTATTTTACAGAATTTATCCGTTACTTTCGGGAAGCACTGTATATGATGTGTGAACGTTTTTATCAGGTTAGGCAATTCTCCGAATTTATATTTTTGTAAATAATCAAACGAAAAGCAATTCATACTAAAATCCCCTTCTTAAAATATTGCATAAGGCGCGTTCGATTGGTGTTGATTGCAAATGAGGTTGCCCCCAAGGCTAACCAAATAGCAACCGCTCACGTTCGTTTGTAAATCCATGACGTCATATTATAGTAAAGTTGGTCCGTCATTTCACCGACCAGCTGTGGGAGCTGGTTCTGAAGTTGGTTTATCTAACTGTATCTCTCTCTTTTAGATCAAATCTCTCTGTTTACTCTTGAATATTTGAATGAAATTTTGCCGCGCATGCTAAAATGACGGGTTGGAAAAACATTTGTATTTTATTTCTGCTCCTTATAACAAAGAAAATGCATTTTGTAATGCTATTGCTAGCGCAAATTTTGCACTCTTATTACTTCAAGCTAGTGAAATGGAAGCAGTAAGATTTGTTAATGAAAAAGTCGTGGACTTCCATGAAACTCTTGAAAATTGTATTAAATTATTAAGCAGTAAATATGGACTGTAAATTCGATATTAAGAAATTTTATAAACGAAAATTTTTCTTTACTTTTTAGATGACGATTTTGCAATTGATTATGTTGTAAGGACTTTAAATGCTGGCCAATTTTAACTTTTTACGCAACGAACACATGTTTAAAATAAAATTTGACTGGAATTGTTGCACGTGGGTAAACAAGCACCAACCGCTGCAGCAACCAACGCGTTCGTTTGCTTTGACATGACATGACGTCACCATTCAGCGACCACAAGCAACCGCTGTCAAAACTTCTGTCATTTATCTGTCAACCAGAACCAGAACCAAAGTGCGAATCGAACGCGCCTATAGGAATTAGAAATGAGGCGCGTTCGATTGGTGTTGGTTGCAAATATGGTTGCCCTCAAGGCTAACCAAACAGCAACCGCTCGCCTTCGTTTGAAGATCAATGACGTCATATAGCAAAGTTGGTCCGTCACTTCACCGACCAGCTTTGGGAGCTGGTTCTGAAGTTGGTTTATCTGTATCTCTCTCTTCCAGAACTAGTCCTCTCTGTTTACTCATGAAATGTTAAAAGAAAATATTGCCGCGCTTGTTGAAATGTCTCTTGTTTGGAAAATGTTTGCAAAACATTTGTATTTTATTATTGCCCCTTACAACAAAGAAAATGCATTCTGTGTTGCTACTGCTAGCGCAAATTTTGCAGTCTTGCAAGAGAAATGAAAACCCTCAGGTATGTTGTGAATGGAAAAGTTGTAGATTATCATGAAAGTCTTGAAAATTGTATTCAATTATTAACCCATTTAAAGCCAAGGTATGAAATAAAAATATAGTATTATTAAAAACTCTTTATTTTAGTAACTTAGGGGTTCATGAAGAAAAATTAATCACAAAAAAAAATTTTTTTCCACAAACTTTGGAAAAAAACGGTGATGCGTATACGCATCAATGGTAAGATACAGTTACAATATAGAATACTATTATTTCCTATGATAACTTTCAAAACAGTCAGCATAAATATGTACATTGCACCTATTACACATACTTATAAATTGTTGCAGTGTGACAAATTTTACATCTTCTTCTTGTTTTACAATGACATGCCCAGGATTGTTAAAACGTACTTCATTTGATACATTCAAAGAATTTTGCTTGGCCGGTCTCGAATTTCAAAAGACGGAGTGCAATATATGACTTGAAGTCAAGCTCCGACATTTTGTTTTTATTTACTAAATTGTAAATCTTCCATGCATTTACAATAACGCTATCTATGGTATTAGTAAACAGTGGCCAACACCATTTTTTACCTAGTATTCGTATTCTATAGTTTGTGATGCCGTTGTCGTGAAGATCTACAGCACCCATGAATCTATTGTAGTTTGAAATTACTGCAGGTTGCTTTATGTTTTCTATATTCTTATATTTTCTACTATATCGTTTTGCTATAGATAGTGGTTGGACATTACAGTGGTTACTTATAATAGTAACGACAGAGTTGTCATTCCATCGCACAAGTGATATTTCCGATGCCTCATCAAATACGGTGTCATACGTTCCACGTTGTTTCTTTGAAATAGATTGTGTGCTTTCTAGAGGACATTCAAGCGTTCTATTGTCACGTATAGTTCCAGTTGCATGATATCCTTGTTTATTTCGCACAGTAAATAATTTATATGACGAAAAAAAATTATCAAAGAATATTTGATGACTACCGTTGTTCTTTACGACGGATAACAGATCAAGTACAACTTGGCCACTCATTCCAACTGTTGTTTTTGCTTTACCTGGTACTGCACCAGAGTAGGGCATAAACTTAAAAAAGTAGCCATCAGATGAACAAATATAATACATGAGTGCCTCCCGATGTAAGGAATCATCTGCTCATCAATGGACAAATTGAAGCGCAACACATCGAATTGCATATATTTTCTATTTATTATATCAAAAAATGGACGAATTGTGGTAAATTTTGATCACATTTGCTGTTATCAGCCCGAAGCAGAACTAAAAACATAACTCAAACATTTTTACAAGGCGGGCGGAGACTTGCACAAAACAGATGTGCAGGTCCAGCTTGTAATCTGATCTTACCAGTGATGCGTATACCAAACACTGATTTTTAAACCCAAATTTTTAGTTAATTTACATCAAAATGTAAAAAATTAATAATAACATCGTGTTTGTGTATCATTTTTGTTAAATATTTTTATCATAAAGAACTTTAAAACTAAGGCCAATATTAAAAAAAAATTGTGAAAGTTGAAGATGCGCAAAATCTAAATTTTCAGCAACTTCAAAAGCTTTTTACAATTAACAGACACACTAAAAATTCAGAATATTATTTTTTATAGGTTCACAGAAGCTTTAATTTTAGATGCGAAATTAAAAAAAATAGAAAACATCGTAAATTACTGTAAAAAAAATATTATTTAGGTGTTGCATGAACGCATCACTGGCTTTAAATGGGTTAAACAGCAAGTATTTTGTTTAAATTCGATATTACGAAATTCAATCCATATAGAAAGAAATTGCATTGTTTAAATTGGAGTTTGGGCTATTTCCTCCACAACGTATGTGACAATGGCCAATTTTAACTTATTAGGCAAAAAACATTTTTAATAATAAGAACAACATTTGAATTGAAACTGTTGCACGTATTTAAACAAACACCGACCGCTGCAGCAACCAATTCGTTCGTTTGCTTTTATGACATGACGCCACCATTCAGTGACCACAAGCAAACGCTGTCAAAAATTCTGTCATTTATCTTTCTATCTTATCAACCGGAACCAGAACCAGTGTGCAAATCGAACGCGCCTCTGCTTAGAGCTGTTTGGTTCATAGTATTTTTTCTATTGTTAGTTTGGTAATTACACGACCCAGAATAGTATATTAAAACATGAGTTACAGAAGGCAACATATTCAAGCACGAATCCGAAATTCGGACACGAGCCGCGTAACGGCGAACTGCCTAAAATAATTAAATGTTGTGATATTATCTACTACGTACATAACCTCAACATCCTTACTCAGAAAAACGCAAATTACCGTCAGTTTTGTGTCGACAGTCAAATATTTAACACGAAATCGACATTATAGTGTTTAATGCAAAATATATCAATTTAAATTCCGCAGACCGCGATAATACTCAAATCTGATAAGTCTTTCAGCAGGGAACATACACTTAATGTCAGACCGCAGGCATACCAATCGCTGACAACAAAATGTCACTCAAAATCGTTTAAGAATGAACTCCATTCTAGTCTTAAAAGTAGTGCGAGAATAATGTCATTCTAATGCCGAAACAGAGAAAAGTTGTGCAAAGCATACCTACAACACTTAGCTGCAGTTATTTCATATACTTAGTATTAGTAAATAATCTCATTTATCAAAAAACGCATATTAAAGTTAGTTAATAATTCGACATCGGAATTCTCGATTACAAGGGGTTAGTAACGTAGCGACACAAAACCTAACTTACCCTAATATGGATTAATTATATTAAAAAATAAATGCACAGCAAAGACGCACTGT
>JABXWE010022202.1:0-16540 GCA_014611495.1 Limonius californicus | reverse complement strand
AAGCAGAACTATGCAGATTTATAAAAATCTTGTCTGCAACCCACCACACACAATTTCCCAATTCGGCTTGCAACCATGGGATCTTAATGCTAAAAACCTTCTCTGGAATTTCTGTCGTTCGGATTCGACGTTAAACTGTAGGTCCCCCATGTTTCTACCTTAGCGCTGAGGAGAAACACGTGGCAGAGAAGAGGCCGATGCCCAGCAGTGGGACGGAAAGGCTGTTGGTGATGATTTATCGGCTGTGCGCACATTCAAGTACTACTCACAGCAGGCAAAAACCGTTGCCTAACAGTAGTGAGCATGGTCAGAGCACTAAACTCTATTTGTTGAGCATTGAGCTAGAACGTCAACAAACGCAGGTGTTTGACTCACCCAAGCGCGCGCTGTGATTGGTCTACGCTAGATAACGCTAATGCCTCATTACTTAAGGAGTAATTGACGCTCAAAACCTTTCCTTTGCACTCGTAATTACCGGGTTAAGTTTGTGTGCTTTTTGAACAGTGCTTATCGGTTTTCGGGACGTTTGTATAGTGGTAAAATGGAGCAAGTTGTCCCAGAAACGTGTAATCGTAGGGGGCGTCCTACTACAAAAGAATTCTGACGGCGCGAACGTTAATTTAGAAACGCAAGGAATATTATGTAAATACACATCCGGTAAATCAACGTACGTGTCAAGCGTTTGTTTACATTCTAGCTCAATGCTCAACAAATAGAGTTTTAATTGAACCTGCTGTAAAGCTAACATAACTTTTTCTTTATGACAAGTTTTTCCGGGTATATAGAGTATGTAATGTAATAAACATGCTAGGAGTTTGTAGAATTTTTTGTATTGTTTCATCGCTTCCACAGTTGTATATATAGATTGAATGAATTGTAAACAAAATGCATTGAGAATTGTATTTTTATAGTTATTAGCAATTATTGGTGTGGTTTAGTTACATAGTAAATAATTTTTATTTAGGTTTGACTAAACGGCAGTAACAATGCATATAAGAACACTATTTCCATTCTTTGCCACAATATCTTATTTCAATACCAACTTTAATTCGTTGGTAAAATATGGATTGGCTTTTTCCTTCGAGTGGTCCTTAATAGCTGCTATAAGTTCATCATTGGCCCTTAATGTTCTTCCCCTAATAATTTTGAAGACATAAAATTGCAAAATATAATTTCCGTTGATAGTATAAGTCGCACAGTATTATTTCCCCTGCTATTCAGTAACAATTGACTGAACTGATCTGCGCTTTTTACACGCAAGAACTGAAGCATATTCATGTATGTGTCTTGCTGGCGAACACACTTTGTGCGAGCCACCAGGTGCGCGACAAACTTGAGGCCGTTCCAGGAATTTAATAGTCGCACCTCGTATGGTAGAATGAATGCCAGTGTTGCCATTAAAGGCAAATCAATTAATTCCTTAGAAATTGAGACTTGTTAGACAAGCTGCTCTTGTTAAACAAATGCATCCTTAAACAGTAAGCTCGGATTCGTATCCTACAAATTGTCAGATACGTTGAAAGCCTCCATGGACAAATTTATAGAATGTATCTTTCAGTAAATAATAAAAAAAATATGTATGAAGAGTGGTCTTTAGCAATTCAAAGAATATATTCTAAAGACCACTCTTAAAATGTTAAATATATTTCAATTCCTTATTTTGGTGATATATTGGAGAAAATTGCTAAAATTATAATCAAATCAAGTACATTCAAAGTAAGTTATAAAACAACAAAAAACACTTTCGACACCTTATTCAACGCAAAAGACAGAACTAACGATTTGTTAAAATCAGGTATTTCCAAATTAAACAGTTCACATTGTAATTATGTATACATAGGCCAAACAATTAGAAATTTTGACACCAGATACAAAGAACACATACGCTCATACAAATATAAACACCCAGAAAAATTTAACTGCGCTAAACACTTATTAGAACACAATCATGCATTGACATCAAATAATATAATAACATTTTTACACTTCTGTGATGATAAACGTAAATTGAACAAAAAACACTTTCGACACCTTATTCAACGCAAAAGACAGAACTAACGATTTGTTAAAATCAGGTATTTCCAAATTAAACAGTTCACATTGTAATTATGTATACATAGGCCAAACAATTAGAAATTTTGACACCAGATACAAAGAACACATACGCTCATACAAATATAAACACCCAGAAAAATTTAACTGCGCTAAACACTTATTAGAACACAATCATGCATTGACATCAAATAATATAATAACATTTTTACACTTCTGTGATGATAAACGTAAATTGAACAAAAAACACTTTCGACACCTTATTCAACGCAAAAGACAGAACTAACGATTTGTTAAAATCAGGTATTTCCAAATTAAACAGTTCACATTGTAATTATGTATACATAGGCCAAACAATTAGAAATTTTGACACCAGATACAAAGAACACATACGCTCATACAAATATAAACACCCAGAAAAATTTAACTGCGCTAAACACTTATTAGAACACAATCATGCATTGACATCAAATAATATAATAACATTTTTACACTTCTGTGATGATAAACGTAAATTGAACAAAAAACACTTTCGACACCTTATTCAACGCAAAAGACAGAACTAACGATTTGTTAAAATCAGGTATTTCCAAATTAAACAGTTCACATTGTAATTATGTATACATAGGCCAAACAATTAGAAATTTTGACACCAGATACAAAGAACACATACGCTCATACAAATATAAACACCCAGAAAAATTTAACTGCGCTAAACACTTATTAGAACACAATCATGCATTGACATCAAATAATATAATAACATTTTTACACTTCTGTGATGATAAACGTAAATTGGATATACCCGAAGCCTTTCAAATTCACAAATACACTTTAGCAAATGTACCTTTAATGAATGAGCAAATTGAGCTCAGAAATTCCCCGCTATTGGAAGTTTTGGAATAGAAGACCTGAACCAAGTCCGAAACCAGTGTGCTGTTTACCTTAGCTACTGCAAATGTTTACTACATTAAATGCTTTTGATAATTACATATTGTATGTCGGAATACGTATAAAACAAAAATAAATACTTGCTGAAATTGCCTATTATAATTATTAAAATATAAGTATGAATTTCAATTAAGTAAGGCAGTAAACGATTAATACATTAAATATGTATGTAATTATTCAGATATTTTTGATTTCCCCTCAACTTTGACTTATCATTGTTCGAATGTATTTGTATAAAGTACTGAAATTCGTTTATTGATAATTATAATTAAGATCGTATGAGACGAACTTAATTCCAATTTGGCCTAGAGCCCCAAGCAATAAATGTCAATGTTTGTGTTAGGAATTTTTGTAGTTGTGCCCTAAGGGCGCTTATAATGGCATTAATCATGTTGATTTTTGTTTGTGTTATTAATTTCTTGTCATTTGCAAGTGATGTTAGATTTAGACATACTCTCTGGTGTAGAAAAGTGATGAATTCTGATTCTGGCATACCATTAATAATTTTTTAAATCTGCAACATAATATTACGTTATCAAGTGTCAGCTTCTGTCTACTTGTCCAGGTCTTTTTTGGACATGCTTTCTATTCTCTGATTAATGTCGTATCTTCATGCCCTTTGTGGAAAGCATGCAAAAGACAGTTTGGCTTTCTTTTAATTCAGATTCTACTTTTACATCAAATTTCAAGGAAATTATTCTCACAATCTAATATATTGTCAGTGGATAAATTTCAATCTCCCTCCGGCCCTTTTGGATCTTTCTTGTTACCCTTAAAATTAAGATAAAGCGAAACGAAACGTTCTGCATGCATTTGCAAAATAGTGTTACATATTTCTGACGTTACAAATACCACCTTCGCCGTATTTTCGAGAGTCAAAGTAAGAAAGTGAGGTTGGTCCGCTAGCAATGGAAAGTTGGAAGAAATTTTTTTCTTCTAAAATTTATAACATATGGGATGATAATAAAAGAAGGTTCCCATTCTACTGTAGGATATAAATAAAAAGAAACGAGTTATTCACACCTTCACTCTATTTTTTTCCAATTGTTTCGCCTGCATGGGAAACTTCAGAAATCGATTATTATAAACACTCTTCATCGATATTACGTCACTAAAATGTTATTTTCAAATTGTTTACTGCGACCGTGTGCAACGCCGGCTTTGGGATATTAGCCGTCTGCATGCAACATATATTTTGCCGCCCTTGCCAATGGGGATCGGCACAATTAAATACGCTACTAGATTCCTAACCCAATCTATGGGGGATGCTTTTTCATTGTTCTATGCAGTTGGTGGGGTATAAAAAAATGCTATAATAATATTGCTACACTTTATACTGTATACACGTATCGGTTGCACAACAGAGCACTACCGACGCTGGTCAAACGGTATTCGCATATGCAGCCGGTCGTGCTTTGGAGGGCGCGTAAAGCCGTCGGTCCCGGTTGTACCATAAAACATGAAGTGGAACTTCTCTTCTCTGTTTGACCAGATAGGTTAGCCTCCTGTCCATAATACCTGCAAAGAGGGGTTACAGATCGTCCTACCCTTGGTAATTAATAGACTATACACAAAACAAAAATGAAAATTCGCCATCTGGAATTCCACACATACAAGCTCTATACGTTATTAGCTGCTTGGAGTGCGCAAGAGCAACAATATCCTTAAAACGTTTGCTTCCTATGTTAATTAGAAGAGAAACGTCTAAATCAAAGCAAGAAGAAGTTCTTACGGATTTTCAAACCATTCCTGAACTGAATTTAAGGTTGATTCAACAATGGTTAAATAAAATGGTTGTCTACGAGGATGGTTCGATAACTACGTGGCCTAACAAAGAAAACGCAAGTTTTTTTCGACAAAAAAAATTGTATTTTTCAATATAGTCTCCTGCTTGCTCAACACACTTATTCCAACGAATTAGACGAAAAGCTCTTACCACCGAGCCATTTTTTCAGGTTTGGAAACAGACGATAATCGCTGGGAGCCAAATCTGGGGAATAGGGCGAACGGGGCATTAATTCAAATCCCAATTCATGAAATTTTGGCCATTGCAATCACTGACTTGTGGGCAGGTGCGTTATCTTGATGGAAAAGCACTTTCTTCTTTACCAAATGACGCCGTTTCTCTTTGATTTTGTCGCTAAGTTGTTGCAACAAATTGGCATAATACTCGCCATTTATTGTTTTCCCCTTTTCTAAGTAGTCGACCAAGATAATTCCATGAGAATCCCAAAATACGGTTGCCATAACCTTTCCTGCTGAGAAAACCGTTTTTGCCTTCTTTGGTGGCGGAGAACCTTTGTATGTCCATTGTTTGGACTGTTTTTTGATTTCGGGAGAATAAAATCGTTCGGATTGTGGCGAAAACGTGCCAAAAGGTCGCGAGAAACACTCAAATGATTCAGTTTTTGCTCCGATGTGAGCAACCGCGGCACCCAACGCGCCGAGTAGTTTTTCATTTCCAATTCTTCAGTTAAAATTCTGTGCACACTGTCATTTGAGATACCCACTATGTCTGCTATCTCGCGCACTTTTTCAATCATATCCGGGACAGTAGCAGTTTTTGGACGTCCACTACGTGGTTCACCATTTGCGCTCACACGACCACGCTTAAATTCGGCAACCCAGTTTTTAACCATTGAAAACGAAGGAGCGGATTCCAATAGTGTTGAATCCAGCTCTGCTTTGATTTCGGTTGGTGGTAAGTCTTTCAAACGAAAGTACTTTATCAGTGCTATCAACTCAGTTTTTTCCATTGTTTACAAAATCACACGAGGCATTCACTTTGGCGTACTGTCAAAAACAGACTAATTGACAGGTCGCTCTGTACTATCATATTTAGTCTAATAAAGGATAGTTCTACAGAATGGTACAGAAGATTCCTCCGAACTCGCGCCATCTCTGTGTTAGGCCACGTAGTTATCGAACAATCCTCGTACTGAACAGTTTTTTTGGATTTGTGATAGGTTCATCAGACTGCTATAATCAGGAAGGCGAACTTTAATTCTCGTCCTTACAACTGGAAATTCTATCTCTACATTTACTCGTACAGCTAAAACTTCGGCATTCCTAATATATTTACTAAATTTAAATTTTAGTCAGTATACCAGTGCTTGCACGTACAATCTGTCACAAGCGGTATGGTATTTTGTATTTTGAAAAAAGCATAAGTTTAAATTACATTTTTGGTAGGTCATATTATGTAGCTTCGTTTCTTTCCGCTAATCGTTGAAATAACACGTAAATAGGAAACCACAGGTTTACAAACACGTATTGATATACTATAAATAGATAGTTGCACGTTGCACTTTTGATATGTTATCGCCTGTCTTATTTAAAACGCATCGGGGAATGCCATAATACAAAAGGTATCTTTTACCATATAATTTTTATACATCTCTGTCACGGTACCTTAATGGCTGTATCAAACAGTTTCATAAACACATGTTATTTATTAGTTGTCTAGTGAACCTTGTTCCTAAAAAAATGCTCGAGTGCTGGTACGTCTGATAACGATTTGAACGTTGAAAGTAGTTCCAATTTCTGGGCATTTCATGGCCAGTGAGATTAAGTAAACAATGGTTTATGACATGCCCCGGTTGTTTATTTAGATTTTATGAACGGCGTTACATCATTACAGTTAGGAATGTAGGTCTCTCAAATGACATGAAGATTTAGATTTCGGTGTACCGAATTCGATTACTAATGAATTGCATGGCTACGAATCATTGTGCAAGTTTTTAATGTGTTTTCTTTTCTGATCTCGTATCATAAAAAGTGATACATTGTTTCGTTTATTGTCTTGTTTGAATAAATGTAATAATGATTGATTCGCAAGCGTACAACACTTTTTAATTGAATCTTTTCCAAATTGCAGGTTGGCAGTTCTAGGTCGTAACCTTCGAAGGTCAGTAAGAGGTTAGTTTATAAGAGGTCATATAAAGGGAACAAAAAAAAAACGAAAATGATGATCTGCATTTTTTAAGTGCGAGCATGTGATTAGAAAGTAAGGAACTTGCTTTTTTAGTTCCAGAATCAGCAGAATTCATTAAAATAAATTAATTCATTATGGTATGCAATAATATACAATATATACATATATTTTTCGACATTTTGGCTTTTATGCTGCCAATATGCAAACGTATTTTGATCTGAGAAGAGTAAGTTTTTGTGGGAAAATGCAAAACTTTTAGGGGTAAGGAATGCTGTATATTTTATATTCAGAAACGATGGAGCTACTGGTCCCAGTTTAAGTATACTTTGTTAAAACCAGAATTGGTGCACAAACGTTGCGATATCAAACTATTCTAAAAATTCTTGAACAGTTTCTATTTATACTTACACAGAGCATTTATTTAATTTACAGGGGCAATTCCTAAAACGTTTCCTGTTCCTAAAAAAGTATTACGTACAAAATTTGCAAAATACTACACAGTTCCTGAAATACAAACAATTCTAGTGCAGTGGCGGCTCGCGGGAAAAAAAATAGGTGAAGTGCTATTATAATAACCCTAATAATAACAAACAGAAAAATATAATTCAATGTCAACTTACCTAGTTTTTGTGGACCAAGTCTATCCTTCTGTCCTTTAAAGCAGCAAAATTATTTATTATGTCTTCGTAAAATGGTTGATTTTTTATTAACTCTAATAAGAATTCTTTTTGAATTGGAATATTTGCCAAAGAAGAAAGTCTATCTTGAGATACTGCATTTCTTAAGTACCTTTTTATTCGTTATTTCTTTCCACTGAAGCACTGGTCGACAGAATAGTTAATATGAGGCAAAACAATTTGTAGGCTTCGGTAAAGATTTTCTAGTAATTCTTGGGTCTGTAGATTGTGATAACTTTCATCGGCATAAAGAAGATTTAATTCGTTTTTAAGACGTGGACTTTTTGTAAATATTTTGCCATAAAGACCTATACTTTCAAATACTTTTAGACGGAAAACACGAATCATATTGTTCGAATTTCCGATTTCGTAGTATCAGCCAAAGACATGAATTGTAACTTATCGCAGTCTTAAAACCTTACTTCCATTTCTATTACAATGTGATCCAGTACTTCATAAAACAAAATTCTATATTTTCTTCTAATGTCATTATTTGTAAGATTAGCGTATTCCCGCTTAGGGCGCTTAGAAATATTGATTTGTGTTATTTCTATTTCCTTAGTCTTTTCGAAGAGTGTATCAAAGAAATCGTCATTCCTTTTCCTCTTTAATAGTTGAATAGTTTTATTTATTTTTGTAACACAAAAATTAATATCAATTGATTTCTTTTGGAGAACATCAAATAATATGTCAGTGAGAGAGAAAATATCATAATACTAGAACTAAAACTTGTGAATTCCAAATTGTTGAAATCGTTTAAAAACCGACGGTCAAATCCGAACATGCAGTTCAGCACCTGATTGCGACTGAACTATTCACTTGCTCGATTCACCGTGAACCAATTGTAGATATTGACGTAGGCGTTATCATGGCAACTGAGGTATAAGTGCAGAGTTAACATTCGTTTGAGGCTGACTCTTCACTATAACTGCACGAGTGTTGTAAGTAAGATTTTTTATGGTCACTGTGTTCACGCTCGACGGACTGCATTTAAAATTTAAATTTTAATTAGAAGGGGACCAGAAAAATGTAATGTGTTTGTTTTCACTAAGCTTATTGTATTTATGAGTATGTATGCCATAAATAAACGACTCCTAATAGGTGTAATGCCGATAAATAGGTAATTTGTTTTGTAATTTAATTAAATATTCGCAACACACATTCGACACTGTTCTAGTGCCATGCCTACAATTACTAATTAATTTCCAAAATTTGTAGACAAGCCCATATAATCCCTACAATATCAAATTACTAACAATTTATAAGAATCAGAAAAAAGTTATTCTCAGTGATATTGAAAAAATCTTAAACTAATAGAGAATTTTCAAAATACGGAAACTTGTACATTTCTTGGATTTCTGAGATTTTCCAAACGAGTTTTACAATTTCCACATGTAGTGCCTACAATTCCTAGAATTTCCAATACAGCATGTGTTCAATGACCTCAACTTCTTTAAATTACAGAAACAATTCTTAAAGATCCTCATAATTGTTAGAAAAACTTTCCGTTTCCGCAAATTTCCAGAATATGTAAATATTCCTAAAATTATCAGAACCTTTAGAAATCGCAAACGATCGGAATACTATGCTCGTTGTATTAGACAATTTCTTTTAGGTAAGGGACAGTTTCTAAAGCTGTCTAAGATTCCTATAAAAAATTCTTCTAATGTGCGAATCATTTTCAGAATTCCCAAAATACTTCACTGTTCCTGAAATACAAACAATTCTAGTGCCATGCCTACAATTCCTAATTAATTTCCGAAATTTGTAGACAAGCCCATATAATCCCCACAATATCAAATTACTAAAAATTTATAAGAATCAGAAAAAATTATTCTCAGTAGTATTGAATAAATCTTAAATTAATAGAGAATTTTCAAAGTACAGAAACTTCTACATTTCTGGAATTTCTGACATTCTCCAAACGAGTTTTACAATTTCCACGTGTAGTGCCTACAATTGTTAGAATTTCCAAAACGGCATGTATTCAATGACCTCAATTTCTTTAAATTACAGAAACAATTCTTAAAAATTCTTATAATTGTTAGACAAACTTTTCGTTTCCGCAAATTTCCAGAATAAGGAAATATTCCTAAAATTATCAGAACCTCTGGAAATCGCAAACGTATCGGAATGCTATGCTCGTTGTATTAGACAATTTCTTCTAGGTAAGGGACAGTTTCTAACGCTAAGATTCCTATAAAAAATTCTTCTGTGTGACTAATTTTCAGAATTCCCAAAATACTTCACTGTTACTGAAATATAAACAATTCTAGTGCCATGCTTAAATTTCAAATTAATTTCTAAAATTTCTTGACAATCCCATATAATCCCTACAATATTAATACTGTTCTTATATTACTTAAGTTTTATCTCAATCCAAAAAAGTTTCCCGGACTATCGAAAAATTCTTAAATTGATCGATAATTCTCAGAATATGAAAACTTCTACATTTCTGGGATTTTTGACGTTTCCAAAACAGCATATTATATTCAGTGACCTCAGTTTCTCCAAATTTTAGAAATAATTCTTAAAAAATTCTCATAGTTCCTTGAATAATGTGTCGTAATATCCACGAGCTTCCAGAATGAGAAAATAATTCTTAAAATTTTCACAACAACTGGAAATCGCAAACATCGTCTACACTATATCGGAATATTATGCTCACTCTATTAGACAATTTTTCCAAATACAGAACAATTTCTAAAGGTTTCTATGATTATTATAAAAAATCCTTTAATTTGCTAGATTTTTCCTGAATTCACAAAATTTGTACACATTTTAAAATCCCTCTGAAATTCTCAAATTTCCTAAACAATTCTGCTAGTTTTCGTGCAAGGTTTAATTATTTTTGAAAAGCCTGTATACAGTGTCCACAAAAGAGAGCTCATTATTTCTCCAAATTACATCCGATCACGAAATAATTATCGGAATTTCCAGCACTGCTGACATTCCCAAACAACTCACACAATTACTAAACTAACTTCTACATAAGCCCGCGGACTTACTACAGTTGGCTTTTTGAAAATTACGTTTTCTAAAATATTACTGCAATTCCTAAAAAATCGCACACAAAGTGTTCATAATTACTGAATAATTTCTACAATTTTTGAATAATTCACAAGGTACATCTATAAAATTTCTTCGAATTTCAAATATTGCTAAGGATTCCACTTTACACAATTCCTAGAATTCCCAAAACATTTACACAATTCATTCGAGTTTAGTTCGTAAACCATTCTCTTTTTAATATTTCCATAGTTTTGTTTATAAACTACATAGGTATGTATTTATAGTCCCGAAATGGCCAGGATTCCAAACAATTTCCCATAAAACACCAGCAAGATAGATTTCACAGTACTCGACGGCTAGTTCAAACGACCACAATTACTAAAAAAAACCATTTGTGCTTTTCAAGTATGTCATTTCCACAGTTCCAGTTCCTAGAATTTGCAAACCATTCCTATTAAGACCACAGATTTCCATTTTCCATTTCAATGGCCACAATTTCCATATTCGTTTTCATACAATATCCACCATTTCTAAATTTTGATGTGCTTAACTTTAACGTTTAAACAAAGTTATAAATTGTAACCGATTATAGTATATTAAAGAACTAGTTTCATAAGGCCTTTTCTTAACGCACGAGTTCAAGTTTGAAAAACGAGACGCGAAGCGTCGAGTTTTTCAACGGACGAGTGCGACAAGTGGTCTTATGAAACGTATTCTTTATACTATTTTTTTTTCTATTGAGGAAGTTTAAGAGTATTTTAAATAAATTTATGTAGAAAATTTTACGTCAAATCGATTACTAGGGAGTTTTTATAAACACTTATGGCAGCACTGACAGGTGGCTGAAACTAACATTTCAAACTTTCAAATTCAAATCGAACTACCAACATCGTAAAAAAACAAACTAAAAACAGTACGATTATAGGCCTCCTTAACGTACTGTTTTTAAGCTAAATCAGTGCGCTTAGAACGGCTTTATAAAACCGAAATAGAAAAAAACTATTCTTTAATAGTCCCCATACGTGTACAGTAAAATGGTATCCCTCACCATCTGGGTGGTCTTTATTTTAACGTGGATTATCAGTAACCTAAAAATTAATTTGACGCTTCAAATAAACAATTTACTTTCATTTGAATCATTTTCAACCTACATCTTGACGTATAAGATAATTAAAAACGAATAGTTTTCATTTTAAAATTTTTAATACGACGATGGACTTCAAATGATAATTTATTGTTTTGAGGGGCAGTTGAAGAATGCTGAATGTTTTGCTATTTACTCTTATCTGAGATAATAAGAACCGAAGCCAAGATCAGCATATACAAAAATTGACATTAGATTCGCTGCGGTTTTTCAATTCGTACACCCGGTATATTACAATAAACCAACAACACAAATAAGTAAGCAAATTATACACGAATTTGCGTAATAATTAAATGAAAAACAACCTGTTACTTTAGCAAGGTGTACTCCAGTAAACGTAATGTCCACAGTAAACCCTTGAGGATACAAATGCAGGATGTATAGGGTTATATTTATTACTAAGGCTTCTAGGCGTTCCCTGATCATTGTTGTTTATGGTCACTACATCTGAAAACTTTCTAATCCTACCCTTTAACTGTAATACTTTGAATTTTTTTTTATTTAAAATTGTAAAGATTTTTTTATGGAAATTATTTTGTTATCATAAAAGTACAATGTTCACAATATTTGATTGATATGTATATTCCGAAAAAGTAGCTTCTTGATATTTCCTCACAGAGAGTTTTTTTTTGTAGCTCATTACCGTCGTAAGCTACATTAGCTGTAGCTGTTCAAATCTTAGTGATAATTTATTAAGTACTTATGGATTATGGAATCCAGAACAGCTACTTACATGAACCTCAGTTAGTTTTATAAAGAAAATAAAAGAAGAAAATTAAATGTGGCTATATTATTTTTGTTTGTTTGTAATATTTACTCGTTTTTTTTGCGGGTCCCCTACATCTCTGCGCCATAGGCCCCGATTTGAGAAGCCCTGGTATATTTATTTGGCTACGTTCAAGTAACCGTGAACCAAAAATGAGGATGTTTTTGCATGTTCCTCTGTAGCAACTTCAAAGTTAATAACTAGTTAGCTTACAAGGATTACACCTATACGCTCTCGCTCTCACATTTTACTTTACATTTCACATACATAGTGTTTATTTTGGTATATTCCGAATAGCGTTTTATCTCACAGTCTCTCTTGATGGGAACGGCTTTGATAGGACGCGGCTCGTGTCTTTATCTCGCTGCTGTCGATGTACCAGGCGGCGTAATAAGCATAGCCTTTGATGTAGCTACCGGAGGACGGAGCTCCTCGTTTTACAACTGGGTGGTGATTATATTTGCTTGCGGAGATCTGATTTACTACAATACAATACACAACAGGCTAATAACTACCACCGGGCCCCATTCATGCGTAGATTGTGCAATCTTCTCTTGGCCGTTCCTGAAGTTGGTTATTAAGCGAGTTTGTTTCTAATTACGCGGAGGAATTCGGTTGGCAGATCGCGGACGTAGAAATTGGCAGTCCGTCAACTAAAATGTTTTGTCAGTTTTTGTTGAAATCGAAGCCAGGGATTCTTTGGGCTTCGTCCAAAATTCTTTAATGACAATCTTACAAGTGGTATGAATGAACTGAAAGGTATACACTTCTCTTTTTTTCTTCCATTATATTAAACTGATGAAACCAGGGGCGGAGTAAACAGGTATTTTCAGTGGAATGGTGTTGAGGGAGTTCCTTTCTTTTTTAAAATATTATTTTGTAGCATTTCACATTCCTCGGGGGCGTTGAACGAAAGCCATTTTAATGTTTTAGGAAACCTTGGGAATGCCCAGCAAGACAATTGTTTATTTAAACTGTAAATTTTTGTTACAATTTTAGTTATATTAACGTTTTCTGAATTACTTCGTAAATTATAATAAGAGTAACTCGTAATTTTTTATTTTAAAAAGTACATTTTTGTTTAATTATGGGACAGACGGAGAATTTTGATAAATTTTTAAAGAAAACTGTGATTTTGTAAATGCACTGTTTGAAAGTACCAGCTTAAATTGTAATTCCCAATTGTTAAACTGGCTATTTTCATAAATACCCATGTAAACTGTCATTTTGATTAATCTCCAGTTAATGAAACTATTTACACCTTTCACACTGCAATTATCTATATTTATTGAAATTTCCGGTTAAACTAACTGTATTGTTTCAAAATCTTTGAATTTGAAATTCCTAATTTAAATTGTAAATTTTGATTTTTCAGTTAAAATTTAAAGTTTTCTTACTTCCCCATCTAGTTCCTTCAATTTCGAGTTAAACTTTAAATTTTGGTAAGTTGGTACAGTTTAAATGGTATTTATTAGTTACCATATTGTACTACATTATGTTAAAACTGCCTGTACAATTTAATTTTTGAAATTTTTATTTCGTCTTCTGTGTATAGGCCAATGGCCTGTTAATTACTTACAAATTTTGTTTAATTCCCAGGTGTAATTGTAAATTTTCTTAAATTTCGAGATTAAATAGTATTTTTTAAGTCGCACTTACATAGTAAATTTTCTTGAATTCCCAGTATATATAATTATAGTTTTAAACGTAAACTGCAATAACTTCGTGGTTTAAAGTGTGTTTTCCATTTGATAAACTGTCTTAGACCTAAACTGCTATGGTAAATAATTTTCCTTCAGAACGTACATTTTGTTCGATTTTGCTTCTTTATAATATGTAATAATGTTAAATTTAAGACGTAATTTTGTTGTAAATTCGCATTGAAACTATAAATTTTCTTAAATTTCTAATGACAAATTGTATCTTTTGCTGAAACCGCTGTACATTTACAGTTTATATTGTAAAAAATTAAAGGAAATGATTGCGGGGATACCCGAAGGCTATTCCGTACCCTGCTGCCACGTGAACCCTGTTTGAGGTAGTGACGTGGCGCATCCAGGGGGACCGACAGTTTTAGGTAGTTTATATATTAATAATAATAAAAGGCAATTTCAACAGGTATTTATTTTTATTTTGGCTTTATACGTATTTCGACATACAATATGTCATTATCAAAAGCATTTAATGAAGTAAACATTTGTAGTTGCTTGGGTAACAGCACACTGGATCTTGGTTTTGGGCTTGGCTCAGGTCTTCTATTCCAAAACTTCCAATAGCGGGGAATTTATGAGCTCAATTTGCTCATTCATTAAAGGTGTGTTTGTTAAAGTGTGTTTGTTAATTTGAAAGGCCTCGAGTATATCCAATTTACGTTTATCATAACAGAAGTGTAAAAATGTTATTATATTATGTGATGTCAATGCATGATTGTGTTCTAATAAGTGTTTAGCATAGTTAGATTTTTCAGGGTGTTTATATTTGTATGAGCGTATGTGTTCTTTGTATCTGGTGTCAAAATTTCTAATTGTTTGACCTATGTATACATAATTACAATGTGAACAGTTTAATTTGTAAATACCTGATTTTAAAAAATCGTTAGTTCTGTCTTTTGCGTTGAATAAGGTGTTGAAAGTGTTTTTTGTTGTTTTATAACTTACTTTAAATGTACTTGATTTGATTATAATTTTAGCAATTTTCTCCGATATAAACACCCTGAAAAATCTAACTATGCTAAACACTTATTAGAACACAATCATGCATTGACATCACATAATATAATAACATTTTTACACTTCTGTGATGATAAACGTAAATTGGATATACTCGAGGCCTTTCAAATTCACAAACACACTTTAACAAACACACCTTTAATGAATGAGCAAATTGAGCTCATAAATTCCCCGCTATTTGAAGTTTTGGAATAGAAGACCTGAGCCAAGCCCATTTTTTTTTCCAAGATCCAGTGTGCTGTTACCCAAGCAACTACACATGTTTACTTCATTAAATGCTTTTGATAATGACATATTGTATACAATATGTCATTATATGTCGAAATACGTATAAAGCCAAAATAAAAATAAATACCTGTTGAAATTGCCTTTTATTATTATTAATATATAAAGTATGAATTTCAACGAAGTAAGGCAGCAAACAATTAACAAATTAGGTAGTTTATATTGTAATTCCCAGTTAAACAAAACAAAACCAAACTGCACAATAGAAATATAATATTCTGTTTGATTTTCAATTTAACACTAGCAAATTTACTAACATTTTAAATTGGAATTCTTCTTCGTCTTTCTCTTTGGCCCCGTTTATGTCTCACGGTGTTCGGTCTTTAATCCATCTCTTAAAGGTGATCCTTTCTCTTGCCTTCTCCGTATCTCTGTGGCGGTTTTTCTTCTTTTCCTTGCCATTTCATTTATTGCTTCTTCCCACTGGATTCTCGGTATATCCCGTTTTCTCCTTCCTCCTCCATGCGAACCAAATGACCGTACCAGCTTAGTTGTTTTTCCTATATTTCTTCTACTAAAGGTTTTTAGTCTAGTTCGTCTCTAACGCTTCTGTTACGTATCCTATCCTTTCTGGTTTTTCCTATTATCTTCTGGAGATACCTTGTTTCTGCAGCTGTTATTTTGGATTTATGCTTATCCAGCATCGTCCACGGTTTCGATCCGTAGTTGATTGTAGTTGTGTAAATGGTTTTGTATAGATGTATACTCAGTGACATGGAAATCGCAACACCAAGAAGAGGTCGGAATTTTTTGACCAAACTTGGCAAAAACGTTTAACTACTGAATGGTAGCAACTGATTAAAATTTCATTCATATGGATTAAGTGATAATGGCTTATCTGATAGTTCTTTCAGTTTTTTCTAACAATTTTATCAGATGTTTGTTTAGCGAGACTTTGTTCAGTTCTTTATTGTTTTCGCTTTTGATCGTTTGTTTTGAGGATGTGATCATGCCTAGAGTGCGCCAACGTGGAAATTACCGCCAATTAAG
>JABXWE010022201.1:0-26275 GCA_014611495.1 Limonius californicus | reverse complement strand
CATTTACTGATGCTTTGGATCAATACAAGATAAGACATATTTAATAACGTCAGTTCGTAATTTATTTTGTCAACAAATGTTACCACAAAAAATAGGGCCACGTTCCCTAAGTTATTTATTTCTCCATTAATCTGATTTACTGGGTCTGATTGGAATTACAATCACGTTCACGATGGTGCGCAGCAGCCTGCAATAAAAATAACGAGGTATAAATTTGCGTTACAAAGTAAATATACGCAAAATGAGGAAATCATGTATCGCGTGTCCCACTCCAATTAAAACATGGAAATGCTATCATACCAGCTTGTCGTTCTTAAAATCACAAAGCCGTAGTGCTGGAGAAATGGTGCTAGCACCAGTGATATCAAAGTGAAGCTTATTCTGATCATAAAAATAGAAGGGAATCTAAACTCGCTAAGAGGGAGCGCAAGAATGTACAAACCCACGAGAGGCTGTTTTAACAAACATAACGAAACCGATACAAATGGTACGCAAACGCAATTGAAAAGAATTCGACATCTAAGAAAAGATCATGATAATCAGCAGCTATTTAAAACATGAAGAGATATAAAGGGACTTCCCCTGAGGATAAAATAGTATATCAAAGTGGCCATGTAATAATAATAACGAAGTATTATAATTATATAAAGGATGTGAAACGTTTTAGAGCGGAGAACGCAGATTCGGACCATTTCTTCATCAAAATTAAACTAACACAGATTCCTCTTCTTCTCCTTTCTCTTCTTCTTTTCCTATTTCTTCTTTATCTTCTTCTTCTGCTTTTCTGATAAAGCAATTATTCCTGCTTGGTAACTAGTTATTGGATTTAGACGCTTATTCTCCACCTTCTTTGGGGTCTATCAACACTTGCTCTTCCTTGGGCGATTTATCTTGTGCCACTCTCGCAATTCTGTCCTGTTCCATTTTTGAGACGCGTTGTCCCATTCGTTTCTTCAGTAAACCGAAAATTTGTTATCGCTTTTATATCGCTTGTTCGCCTTTCTCATTCCACCTCTTCTGGTTTTACTAATAATCTTTCTTAATAGTTTCATCTCGGCAACTTCCAATACCTTTTTCATCTTCACTGTATCTGATCTTGTTTCCACGTGTATGTCATTATCGGCCTTGCTATGCTTTTATATATTCTTACTTTGGTATCTTTTTGCAAACCTTTATACTTACCTATATACCTATACCTTCATACTTTTTACTGTTCCACTGTGGTGGAA
Source organism: Limonius californicus (assembly GCA_014611495.1). Lineage (NCBI taxonomy): Eukaryota > Metazoa > Arthropoda > Insecta > Coleoptera > Elateridae > Limonius > Limonius californicus. Next base: position 25,046 of record JABXWE010022201.1, on the reverse strand, counting down.
GCTCAGTTTATAGAGCGCCCATTTTCTGAGCAAATCATCGATTTTGGATTCCTATGCAGACTTATAAAAATATTATTTGTAACCCACCATACACAATTTCCCAATCCGGTTTTGCAACCGTAGGATCTTAATACTAAATACCTTCCCTGGAATTTTTGTCGTTGGAATTCGACGTAATCTGTAGGTTTCCGTGTTTCTACATTAGCGCTGGGGAGAAACATGGTGATCTAGTGGCTAGCCCATTTGCCTTTAGATCCAGGGAACACGGGGTCTAACCTAGTCGAGGTCTGTGAGATTTTTCTAGCGGGGAAAAATCTGAAAATGCGCCTTTTGTCGGATAAGAAGTAAAGCCGTAGGTCCCGTGCCACTGCGGTATTTGACACCTTCAAAATCACTACTGGAGTTGGAATTACCCCAGAGGCAAAGGGAAAATTCTTAGTTAGGGTGTACAATAAGCCAAATGTGGCCCAAGTGCATAGAGATGCTTGGAAAACGCGGCCTAAATCTCGCTCTTTCAAATACATAGAACATGTGGCAGAGAAGATATTAACAGTGGGACGAAAATGATGTTAATGATTGTTCCATTTAGACAGCTCGCTATTTTATTTACATTGAGTTGGTATTTCCACTGCTAAATATTCTATTTTCATTACCTGTTCTATAGTATTATCCTACAAAACTGACTTTCACCTGATCAGGAGTTTTACTACAACCATTGCTTTCGTTTTATCAATCGAGATCATCATATCCTCTTCCTCACATGATCTGCTAAATTCAACTAGGTGTCTCTGTGGGTCATTTTCGGTTTCTGCAAATAATACAACGTTGCTCGAGTAGTATATTATCTCCAACTGACTGTCCCCATTCGGTATCCTCTTTGATTATCTAGCGTTTCGATTATTTCGTCCATTATAATGTCAACCAGTAATAGGTTTAGTGAGTCTCCTTATCTTATGCCTTCTTCAACTAAGATTGGGTCACTAAGTTCACTATTTATTCTTACTCTTACAAGGTTCTTCTTTTATATATCAACTATAATTTAGATGAGAATAACGAGTACTTGTCTCTTATATAATAATTTAATTACGTTATTCAGCAGAATGCGATCGAAGGCCTTCAACAGTTTTATAAAGAAGAGATAGACTGGTTCATTAAATCATTAAATTAATTTTAACGTTGCGTTGAGCAGATTGATTCCCTTGTAGTTTTCCGGTTTACTTTAATCTTTTTAAACAGAGTGATTAAGATATTTTTTTACAACGGTCTGATATTTTTTCATCATTACATATTTTGGTTAGTAATTTTGTTAGTTGTTCTATTAACACTGATCTTCCGTACTTTAATAGTTTCTTCAATTTATTCTTCTGTTATATGTAGTTTTCTATCATTTACAGTATTTAGAAGATTTGCTACGATCTGTTCATTGCCCCCTTTACATAATTTAATATAAAACTGTAGCCACTCTTTTCTATGAATTCAAGTAATATAACCAGTGGTCCTCATTTTACGATACCGCTTCTTCTTTTGATATGTATAAGTCAATGGCCTATTAATTACTTGAAATGGAGTAGGTTCTATGAGCTCTCTTTGCACATATGCAGGACAAGAGGCTAACCTAACTCCTCGAACACAAAAGAAAATTTCCACTACATGGTTTACAATTGTCAAAGACGTTCGTACGACAACCGGGACCGATGACGTACGTACCCTCCGAGGCATGAGCGGTTGCATATGCCACTACATTGGTCCACCTATCTGAATACTGACTAGCGGGGATTGTTTTGCAATACGAATGCCGCTTGACCGGCGTCCACAGTGCTCTGCTATAAGTACAACTGGTTCTCGCAAAGGCCGATATTTTAATTGTTGAGAATGTTCCTTAAAACAGTAAGTTCAGAAATGCTAAACGTTAGTTCAATGTTACGTTTACTTGTAATAGAAAGTCAAAACGGCTTTGTCAATATTGTAGTGATTAGTGTGATGTGATTAGTTACTTAAGAAGATATTAAGCATTATGATTGGTCATATTATTCCTATTGGGGACAATTTTTCTCATTGTTTCTTAAAGTTATTAAATGCAGCTCTGCATACTTCAGATAAGAACTAAAATCATTCAAGTTCTTCTAAAATTTCTAATGCATGAAAACATTCGAGATTTGGAAGGTCCAGTCTGTAGGTGTATCAGTTTCTGTAAGGCATATCACGACTTTAATAAGATCAATGCTTTGAACAGAAATGTCAGGGGACCGTAATTCCTTTGACAGTATCGGTCATCAAATTCGGGTTATGTTTCTTAACTGATCCATCGGATCCCGTTCGCAGATTTCTCAGCCGCCGTTGAGTTTCCAACGAATTTTTGTTTGCGAGACATTTCCAGAATGTGCAAATCCGTAATTCTATTGACTATTGAATAGTCTAGTCTTTGCAAGCACTTCGCGCCGCGGCAAACTGCATTTTATCGGGAACGAAGTTGGAATTTCTGAATTTTCTAAGAGCTTCCAAGCGCCTATCTCAGTAGACATGTTCGGAATTAAATTTTGCGAATCTTGGCGCAGAGCTATGTAAGGTTTTTGTGGAAACAAAAATATTTGTAGGAAAAGCAAAAATGCATATTATTAAAAAGAATCTAGAAAGAAACAGAAAGGGTGGTTGTTGAATAGATTTTGATAGCTCAAAAATTAAAATTAGAATTAGTTCTTCGATAATAATTGTGCGCCAAAACAATAATTATATTGCTTCGGAAAACAACAAGTTTTTAGAAATTCCTACTGCACTGCAATAAAAATTATGTTTCTAATTCAATTGCTTTTGAACTCTTAAGCATAATTAAATTATAATTCGTTTTCGGATATTAACTGTGGGCATAGGCAGTTACTTACTGAAGTACAAACATTTTTACAAATTCGCCCTGCACTGAAATGAAAATGGGATAAAACTTAGATCTTGTGTGGTTACAAACGATTAAATTAACATTTGTTTTCCGTTACTAAACGTGCGAGAAAACAATTTATTGTTTCTCTTAATTTCCCAGATCAGTCGACCAAATTGTATTTGTTCATTGCATATTTACTTATCTAGAAATTGTACCATGTGTGCTATTGATTACAAAAATGTGGGAGGACGCAATAGGAAGATGAAAATTAAGAAGAAGGTTATCTGAACATAAACCTCGCGTTACTTCTTTGCTAACTGATTCAGTTACATTTGGATTGTAAAAGTTTCTAATCCCTTTTCGACGGAAACTTAACTGCAGTTCCGGTTCATAATTACGGTGCAGCGAAGTTTTATATTATACGTATGTCAATTTGTTTAAGGCATAAGGTTCACCAGAGTTGCGTTAGGAATGAATAGACTGCGTTGCTCATTACACGGTGAACATGGAAGTTTAACACACGAAAATACGAAAGAGTTATATTATACCCATGCATAGTTGTTGCTGTTCGCAACGAAAACATAGACGGAAAGATACCCTTTTTCGAATCAACTGCTTCATATTTATTTGAGAACTTATGACAATCAGATTAAAGGGATATTAAGACTATATTTGAGATTAATGGTGTGTGGTGATAGCTCAGTTGGTAAAGTGCTCGCTTTCTGAGTAAAATGTCGATTCTGCCTTGGGTTCGAAACATAATAATTATTACTTAGCAGATTTATAAAAATCTTCTCTGCAACCCACCACAAACAATTTCCCAATTCAGCTTGCAACCGTGGGATCTTAATGCTAAAAATCTTCTCTGGAATTTCTATCGTTCGGTTTCGACGATAAACGGTAGGTCCCCGGTGTTTCTACCTTAGCACTGAGCAGAAACACGCGGCAGAAAAAAGGCCGATGACCAGCAGTGGGGCAAAAATGGCTGTCAATGATGATGATGATGATTCAGATGAACTATATATCATGTAAGCAAGTTTTAATATTTCTGTATTATTTCATTGCAGTTATGTAGAATTAGAGATTAAAAATTGCACATTTTTATTAAAATGGCAGAACACTGCAGTGGAGAAAAACGAAAAGTAAGCAGAAACTCAAATTGGAATGGAAATTGTAGCTAAGTACTGGATCTTTCCGAAATTACAGTTTTATGCAACTTTCCATAGCAGAGCCACATTCTGGAGATTCCACTAATACCACAGGAAACCGATAAGATACCATTTTTGCTTGAAATTCTACTAATGTCAAGGTTTTTTCAGCAAAAAATGAGGTTCGGGGTAAACTATTCCAACTAAAATTTTGCAACAAATGCGTTTGACCAGTCACCATCTCAAAAAAATGATAAAATTTCCTTTTCATTGCTTAGATAAAATAAGATGTTATACGAGGGTAGGCTGAAAACTAATGCACACATGCTTGTAGAGCGCGAACAAAAACAAATAGCAAGATCGGGCAAAAAGTACATTAAAGTACAATTCTTAAGTTTCAAAATCGTATATTTATTTTTCAACATAGTCACCGTTAAGGCTAACACACTTCTCCTAATGTGTGACAAGTTTTTTCATTCCATCGCTGAAAAATTCTTCCGACTTTTCTCGAATCCAGGACTTGACAGCTGCCTTCACCTCATCGTCCGAGGTGTAATGATTACCCTTGAGGTGTCTCTTGAGTAGAGGAAAAAAATAAAAATCGCAAGGCGCAAGATCGGGGGAATAAGGAGGGTGTGGAATCGGTTCAAACTTCAAGTTTAGCAGAGCTTCTCCAGTTGCGCGCGAGCTGTGTGGACGAACGTTGTCATGTTGCAAGATTATTTGCGCCAGGCTGCCTCTAACACGACAAACTCGACGTCGGAGGAGTTTTGAGTGATTCGCCGGTCATTTTGAATCAAATTGTCGACGAGTTTGCGATCGTCTGTGGCAGTGATCGGACGTCCCCTGCGTGTTTCATCGACAATTGGCTTTTCCAGGCTCGCAACCACGAAATTTTATTACCCATCGATTTACAGTAGACCTATCAACAGCATCGTCACTATAAAAAGCCTTTAAACGACGATGAATCTCAGTAGGAATCACTTTTCCAGCAGTTAAAAATTCGATAACAGCACGCTGTCTAACGCGCGTTGACATAGCACTAGAACACGTCTCCATACTTCCGCTTCTCGAAATACACTGGGTGAACGCAACGACCTCAAACCTGCGCATGCGTATTGAGGGGGAATCTTACTTCCACATGCCACCTGGCGTGCTTCTAAAGGTCATTTCGTTCGCGCTCTACAAGCATGTGTGCATTTAGTTTTCAGTCTACCCTCGTATTTAAATATCATAATAAAAATTATGTGCAAATGATTGCAACAAAAATCTGTAGGCTGAGGAATGTATGTAGGCCAGACATTTTTGGTGGGGAAGTTTGATTACCGTCTTGTAGGAAAAAAATGTAGCAATTGGGTGTTGATGTTTGAGAAACAAACGTGTTGACATTATCAGAAGTTTATTATCTATTTAATGCCAATACCTAGCAGTTAGAAGATATTACATTATTTTCTCTGATAAATTTGAAGTAACCCAATATGATAACATAGGTGTTGCTAAATATTTTACACACAGTTGAGGATCTTGGATATACTTGTTTAAGATCTCTGCATTATATGAATTTTTGTTAGGCTTTTCCAAATAGATATCGAATGTTTGGTACGCAAATAACCTACAAAATATTCTTCATATATTAAATGTGTTGATACAATCAGACATTATTGTTGCCCTTCCATGAATCAAAAGTAAAATTAGAACTAGTAACTTACTCTTATGTACATTAATTTAAAAATGTTAAAAATTATTGGTACAATATAGCCCATAATAAACTGTATTGTAATAATTATAAACATTTGTTGGTAACCACTTGCGGAACGTTTTAGTTTTTCTCTGTTACATAAATATTCCTTGTTCCTACCTTAATTTTCCTTGTGGTTCATTTCCATAAGCATATTTTTGGAGAATTCATAAATAAGAAGTTTGCCGGGAACCAGTTCCCACTACATTTAATAGCTTAAAAAATAAATAAAATACCCTACGCTGTAATCTCAAAATGTTACATAATTTACCCAAACCGTATAAGAAATGTTGTGAAATTGAAAGGAAACGCTCCCAATACGTTAAAGACTGTTTACTTGGATAATCTAATACGAGGGGAATTCAAACACTTACCTACCTAGCCATATAAACAATAGCTGAGGGGCATTTGCTATTATGTTATATTTTTACAAGTTTTATACAGTTGTATATGCAATTTTGTTCGGATCTGCATGCCTGTTTCAAAAATATTGTGTTCAGTTGTATTAAAAATTAATGTTGTAAAACATAGTTATACATCTCTGAGGGAAGCGTTATTCCAATTTTACACGATATATTAGGCTTGAGTAAGGTGTCAATGCGGTGGATTCCAAGGCTCCGGAATAAAAAATGCACCGCCAAAAAATTTGCGGCTAACATTTGTCTACTGGAGGATTCAGAGTTTCTATCACGAATGGTGACTGGTTACGAAATTTGGGTTAATTACTGGGATCCTGAGACGAAACAAGAATTCATGCAAAGGGTCCATAAGGGTTCTCCACCTCCTAATAAATGCCGAAGCTAACTTTCTGCTGGGAAGTAAATGCTCAAAATTATCTGAGACATGGAGGAAATATTCTCGATCGAATATATGCCAATAGGGACTACATTTACTGAAGAAACTTATGCCAATACTCCAAAAATCTAAGAAACGCCATTTGTGAAAAACGCCAACATTTACCTCAGAAAAGCATTTGCACAACGTACGTGTCCACAAGGTACGAAAGGTCGTGCCGGTTTTAGAACAATGTGTGGGTTTCCGGAGACTGATCATCCACCTTACATTCCAGATATAGCACCATCTGATTTTTATCTGTTTAGAAAACTGCAGAAATATTTAAGAGGACGAAGATTTTACTCAGATACTGAAATTACTTCGCTAGTCTGCCGAGGGATTTTTTTCTGTAGGTATAAACCAACTTCAATACAGATGGCGTACATGCGCTGGTATAGATAGATGTTATATTGAAAAATAAAATTATTAACATTTGTGTGTCTCTTTCGCTTCATGGTTAGGTAGATAAGTTTCTGAGTTCACCTCGTATAATAATGAAACATTCATATTTCAACAGACATTATTCTGGGTCATAGTTTAATGCACAGTTTTAATAAATATCCCTTTATGGCTGTAATTTATTTACCAATGAAACTGAATATTGTATTTACCTTGTTGTTATAAGTTTCTACAACCACATATATTACGTAACGATGCAATATATAATCATTTCCTTAGAATTTATAATCGAATGAAACACATTACAACCTTGACGATGCAATAAATGCCACAAGTAATAATGAAAGATAGAAATTCATTACATTAGCGGATTAATTAACTTACGATGTGATCGCAAATGTGCAACTGTATTTTGAATGAGCCAAGCTTGATCGAATTACTAAAAAAAGAGAAATAATTATTATATTATTATAAGTAGTCGAACACACGCTTCTAATACAATCTACCTATTGCTAAGAATTACAGAAATTTAGACAAATACGTACAGTAAACTTTGAAGTTATCGTTTTCGTTACTTCAGTTTACCGGGCGTTCAAAAATTGAACCGTTTGTAGTTGTACTACACCAGTTTTTCTCCTGAACTGTAACTGCAACTATGTCGTATTGTTTGTTACATTTTTCTTCTTGCTTTTGTTGTGATTTTTGAATCGTAACATAATTGCAGTTAGAGTATTTCATCCAGAAACGTTCTTTTCAGAACAAAACCAGTACTTGACTTTTCAAGGTAACTATTTATGGTACAACACGGTTTCCACACTTGAACAAAAACAGTTACGATTGAAAGTGACTTTAGAAATGGTGTACAAAATTATGAAATTTGAACAAACGCTATTGGAAACCGTCTTAAAAATTCCGCAAAAACTTTCAAAATGTTGCTTCTGTACGCCAGCAGATTACAGAAACTTTAAAAATTCTTATAACAAATTTTCATAAACATGGTAATACTTTTAAAAATATGATTATTGGTCTAGAAGAGTTGCAGATGAAATTGTTGCAGCGGCAGCTACGCAAGTTTTCTTCGTATTAGATTTTTTCACCACCGAGGTGAATGTCTTATTATTTCTAATAATGTTTTCTGAGATTTGTCTACTTTCTCTACTTATTCTTCTAAATGGTTCATTGTTGTGCTTCTTTTAACGCGGGCTGGAAATTTCACTAGGCCATAAATCCCAAATTACATCATACGGCGGAGAAGGAAAGTTCAGAATATAGTTGCAAGAGTTGCCATTGTGTGGAATGCCATCTGGCTATAGCAACAGACGAAAGGTGGACCAAACGTAGGTTATAGTGGCAACCTAGAGATGAGGTAGAAGCCAAGAACGTCCGCCGATTAGGTGACCGGCCGATGTTAAACGTATTTGCCTAAATCGTATATAGGTAGCCCAAATTCGGAAACAATGGAACGTTTTCAGGAAGACCACGTCCAACATTAGACAAGAATGGTTGATATATGATAACACGGACTTTCCACTCACATTTGGAAAATTATAGAATGTGGTAATTATAATCCGTTTAAACTCCACGATTCCCATCTCACACAACTTATCCCGACTCAGCACATTTCGTGCTATACAACGGAACTCATATACCCCACCCTTGAAATCCCCCATACCAAATACCACTAAGATAACATAAACACCCTGGGAAAGTGCAGTGCTCAGGATTCGAACCTGAGTGGCGTTGGTAGAATAAATCCGAAGTCTGGCACTTCAGCTACTACTCTACCTCGGTTCCCTTACTGACAATATCAAAAAGTATTGTATACGTATGGTTTGAAAATGTATTAAGTTTACTTCTACCCTGTCACAAAAATGAGTCAATCGAAAAATTGTGCAAATCCTATTTCTTCTTTTTGAGGTTCCGTCTATTACCGGAGGTTGAAAATCATCACAGCAAATTCTCACCCTGTTAGCGGCAATTTGAAATTGACTGGCAGCCGTGCCATTCTCTTAGATTTCTATGCCATGATATTCTCCTTCTCCCAGCAGGGAGGAATTGCTTTTGATATCTCAAAATCTAAAACAGCCACGTTAGGCTTCCTTCTAGATTATTGTTAGACGTACATCTGAGAAATCATTCTTTAACTTATCCGATTTAGAATTTCTTTAAGTAGGCCGTATAAAAACGATGAACAGAAATTTCTATCTTCGTGTATCTCCATATGTAACTCTCCCATTTAAAACCTCTTTTGGTGAAAAGAACATAAAATAATGGCCCGTTCACGTTTGAATTAACCCTGAACCAATTGAAAATAATCGCTTCCTTCTCCGCCTGGAGCCACGACGGCATTATCGGCTAATCAAGCAACCAATTTCGGTTCGTGTCGATTGTTCTCCACCTTTACAGCAATAACATTTCCTTGACGGTGATTCGCGACCGTTGAGCAAAGAGAAATCATTCCGCAATCCCATTTCCACGAGGCCCGTCGGTCGTTCAAGAAAATGTGCCCTTCCGGATTTCCTGAAATGGCTTCTCCTTTGACGATTTGATATAACGCCGAACGCCGCGGAGGTGATTTATAATCCAGAGCTTGCCAATTATCGCATTCGTTTGAAAGTTTATCGACTTAAATCAGAGCCCCTGAAAACTAGAGAAGTGGAGCCGAGCAAAACTTCTTGAGCGAACTGATTCAATTTGTATCTCTCCTACCTACTTTACGGCCGCCGAGCTGAAAGGATCTAGAGAGAGTTGGCTGATTTCTTTTAATACCCCTGGCTCTGCTGGGATTGAACAAACGATAACGCCAACGTGTCTTCGAAATTGGGAAAACCGAAGTTCGATTTATTTCAAAACTAGCTCTTTGTGTCGAGCTGTAGAGGCAGGGAGGGTATTCAAAATTTATGCAGAAACACCGTTCGTTGAAAGGGTGTTTAAAACTCAATAGTATTGGAACCTTAGAAAAGGAATTAAAGAAGGTAGAGTTTCATTTACTGGCGTTTTACTGCTGAAAGGCTATAAATATATAATTAAGGAACGGTAAAATTTGTAGGGTGATATTATGCGATGGAAGCAATAAGCGAGTAGGAATAGATGGTGAGGAATTTAATTTAGCACAAATTGTAACTCTCTTATGAAGGAAATTCAATTTTCATGCTGAATGGCAATTTTATGCCTCCTTTATTAAATGACTGAATTGTTTATTACGAGAGCTCTTGTTCTAGATGGAATTTTGTATGGATAAACTTTAAAGTGGTTTGCTATTTCCATCAAAACCGCATTCAAATTAAAATAATCACAAAGTAAAACTGAATATTACCGTATACAATTATTATCATTATTGTAGCTGTTGTTAAACTATTTTTGTAGTAAAAATTAAAAAAATCTTGTTTGATTATAACATTTAAATATCTACACTCAGTTTTTGATAGCATTTCGCTTTTATAACAATTCCTTCAGAATGAAGATTACCATAAAAATTGTTAACGAAACATAAAGAATAAAGCTATATAAAAAAAAATGAAGCAACATTAGGTTGTAGCTTGCCAAATGAAACCCATTTTCTGATCATTTCCGGGCAGTTATGCCCTTGTCTATTCATGTTTTTAATTATTGAAGTTTCATTATATTCGGAAATAATATGGGGCAGTTTTCGGCCTAATATTTAGTGGTATTATTATTTCTTCCAGAAAATCAGTTGTGGTCAGACAGTGTTAGAGGAAGGAGGTGTAGTAGTAACTACTGAATTGAATATTGGTAAATAGTGTTTGAAATAAAATGTTGCGATTCGCAGTGTGCTCTTATTAAGATTGAGTTAAATTTTGTAATTTTTAAGCCTTCCATAGTTATTGGATAATCCCGAAGTCCACGATTTTAACGAGTTCACCAGTTGCGGTCATGTCAACGAGGCCATCGGGCTGCGCTAGGTAATCTCTTCTGAACTTCTAAGTAGTCATATGCAAACTGCTAAAAAAAAAATAGAAATTGCAGTTATGCGGGAAATGACATAATGGAGTGTGTTTCGTAAGCGATACTTCCTTATGTTATATGCAAAAATACGTGAGTTTGGCTGAAAAACTGATACTCAAAGTTCTGTTCGTGTATTTAAATTCGCGTTCTACAAATATGTGGATTTTGAAATGACATTCAACCGGATTAACACACAGCGTTGTTGCGAAATGGTAAGTACTACTAAGCTACTAAATAATAAAATACTATTCGTAAATTTACTTTTCAATACATGGTACGCGTTGCGCAGATATTCTATAAATTCTGTAGAAATATTTTGTGAGTTAAGCTTCGTTTACATTATAGCGAACATAAGCGAACGAACGAATGGATTCGTTCGTTTGGTAGGGTTCACATTTTGTTGTTTACACTTAGCATAGCATTTGCAGTTGTTGATGATCCACGCATTCGTAAGCATCATGTGGGATTCGGACAATGACATATTAATTATGTGTGGAAGTTATATAAGAATTGGCCAGAAAAAAAGAAAAATAGGAAGAAGAGAAGATGGTGGACGACAACACTGTTTCAGAATAGGAGTGTATATAGTGGAAGCATCCTTACATGAAAAACATCATGTTAAAATATACGTAGGTATACCTATTTAAAAAATCCACTGTTTAATTAGATTACTTTAGTTTAATTAATGTACTGCAACCTGTGCACGTGTTGCACTTCTGCAAGGAACTGCCGAATGCTCGTCTACGTATTTAAACTGTTTACACAGAGCACGAATTCGTTCGTTCGTATACTATTCACCGTTTACATCTAGCGAATTGCTACGAACGAGTTCGTTCGTTCGCTTATGTTCGCTATAATGTAAACGAAGCTTTACAGAATTACGTTATATGATGAGACAATCATCCTATTTTTGGCTCTAAATTAAAGAGATGTTTGATTATTATTATAATTATACTGTGATATCTTCCCTTGTCACAAAGGGTTTCGCCGAGTAAAACTCAGAGCCGGGGTTCAATTCAAAATAATACCACCTGTAACTAGAATATAATTAAGTACAATTTATTTTCCTACACCTTGTACACTGTTAACTTAGTAATAACGGTATATTCAAACTAATCTAGACTTTAAATAAATTCCTTTGGTACGTGACCTCGGGGACCTGTTTTACACTGTATGCAATTAATAAATGTTAATTAGATTCGTGTTTATTGGACGTCGGCGGGTCGGACAGGGGAATTTCACTCTAGCAGTTGGTTCGGTCCCGTCAGCGAAGTTGTCCTGTAAAACGAAATTGACAGCCTACGGACCTACGATCAGCGGTTATGTAGATGTCAATGGAACTGTACGAGCTATAAACAATTAAGATTATTGTAAATACTTTTGATAAACGAATAATGGTTATCGTTGTTTGTGAAAGTTAATATTCATATAACGGTGTTATAGTGTCAGATAGTTCCACAACTGTAATTCAAGTCTTATCGCTGTTAAAGAATTATTGAAAGGTAAAACATCTGTGTTTACATTTATCGGACTCGGTGAATACAAAGGTTTTTGAATTCTTTAATTAAACTGGGTACGTAAACCGATACAAATCAATTATGGTACCCCTTAGTTTAATTTATCGGGTTTTGGGAATGTGGGGATTTCTACGGTATTTAATAGAAATAGGTACTTAAATCGATACAAATCAATTATCGCACCTATTTGTTTAATTTATAAGCTAATAACTACTCTGATTGAAACCGATTTATATCAGCCAAAAACCAGATCGTTATTGCTATTATTTATAAGTCAACGAAACCGATACGAATCAGTTAAGTTGGACGGTCACATATTCGTATTTACGTGTAATAATCAAGCCGTAAAACCTACAGCTAAGGATTAAAACTTTATACGATTCGTAGACAACTCTTAAATCATTTACGGGAATCAAATAAAGGATTTCGTAGCTAATTTGGTTCATGCGGAACTGTAAGACTTTAATGTAAACGATAAATTCGTCGAACGGCTTTATGCTTCAGAATAATAAATATTTATACAACCTAAAATATGAATTATTCTCGGCCAGCAAACTTTAACGGACTTGCAGTCGGATTTCACAATGTTAAATTATTTTAACTTATTCGAACAGAATTATAAATATCCTACACTTAGAATATAAATAATTTTTACTTTCGAAACTATCTCAAGGCACTGACGACTAAACTTGGTAGAACCAAGCAAGACTCATAATTGCTCTCAAATTTAATTGTTGATGGTTTTATACCAAACCCTTCGGAAATAAATATGGCTCGGTGTTCGTCGTTCGCCAAAATACACTGGAGGGGTACCTACTCGTTTCGTGACTTGAAACACCGCGGACGCTCTTTTCGCGAACTAATCACGTCCCAAAATTTTATTCGCAATTTAAGAACGTGATTTCGCGAAAACTTTGTTACAATACAAAAGAGCACGTCTCTAATGATATCCAAGCTTTATTTCATTAATGCAATATATATTCCCATGTTTCAAGGAAGTCACATCGGATTATAATTCTGTTCAAAACAGTACACCGTGAGTTCTGGAAAAATATAAATTCAAAACTATTTCAAGAACGACACCAATCGACCACTACGATACATTGAATTCCCTCTATTCCCCCTTGTAGTCTTTTCATGGTCATTTTAAGACCGAGTTTAAATACATACACTAATGTGTCTCCATATCATATATACTAGCTAGAAAAAACAGAAAACTCAAATCAGTATACTTTCATAAAAACTAATTTGTTAAACTATTATTTTGCAGTTGTATCAATATTCTATTTCAATAATAACAGAAAGCTATTTTCGGCGCTACAGCTCTATCATTTCTCAACAATAATATGTTTAAATAGAATAATTTTTTTTATGTAATTAATATATGTACATTGAGAATATATCGCCTATATATGTTAAATATTAAACAATTCGTTAAAAAAATTGTTACGGGATAAACGAGCTTTTTCGTCGACCCGCAACAGGACAGATGGAAAAGGCATATGGCTTAGCTCAGAGGAGTAGGGGTGGTTCACGGAAACTGCTTACGGGAAGGAAATGTTCCTAGTTGTGTACAGACCAGGTCAAAATTAACGGCCGCCACCTTCCAAATCACAGCAGATTACCAGTCCTCGTGGGAGGTCGAGAAGCCAGCAGCTTATGGGAATCGAACTCACCTTTATTGTGCCTCCTCCTGTATGTAAAGCTTGCAAAATTCATGCACACAAAGATAAAAATACACGGAAATAAAAGACGTGGTAAATTTCAAGACAAATATAATTCTACTTCATTTAAATTACTGACACATGATACACACATATAACGATTACATTGAGAATGGTAATATTTATGGTTAATTAATACAAGGGTAACTGAAGGTTCCAATCGAGGCTCGCCGTCCCTGGCTTACGGCATTTAATTTCTTAAAACAAATCTACTCTTTACAGTTAACAGAGAAAATAAAATGACAGTTGACGACTGAAGGCTTTTTGTCGCACCAAAAAAAGGTTCAACACCTGAAACTGGCGAATGAAACTCGAAACAAGTTTTCACGACACAATTAACAATTTTTTCTACCTTAGTTTTGTTCGGTAGAGAGTAGAGAGAGGTTCAACTAGGGTGTTCTGGAAATTTTCGGGAAGCAGGAAAAATTCGCTAACACGCCCCTGAAGACTGGATCGAATGGAGACAACGTCACGAGACGAGACTTTCTTTAACGACGTGGAAAACGATGACCAACTCTCCGCCGCTGTACCGGGTGATCACCGGCAACTGCAGAGACGGCGGAAACGGGGTTGGAAGCTTTATTCCGACACAAGCCGAAAGAACAATTCCACTGAATTGTCTTTGCAAAAAGCTGACACTCTGCTAATATTTTTAATCCGACACAAATAGAAGATTCTTTTGCCTAAGGCAAAGAACGAAACAATAAATTCATTTAGCAGAAGAGCTGCTACACAACCCGGTATCTCAAAAAGGAAGTACGTCCATTCACTCCCTAGACCTAGCGTCCACTGACTTCCCCCTGCCGCAAATCATTCACCCAAGCCAAATTTGTTCCAGAACAAATTCCTACACGTGCGATTTCCGAGAAACATAACATTTCCAGGGCCATGCTGCTGACAAAAGGGGTCTAGGAATTCCTTTTGGCCGGCGTCAACAGACTAAATAAACATGTCAAGCGTTCGACTAAGTTTCGAAAGTGGTCTCCCATAAATTGTGATCAACATAAGAACGGATATTAAAATAGAATTTTAATTCCTATGAAGCGGCAATACAAACCGAATATAACAAAATCACGTACTATAACAATACAAGACAAGTTGCTCTATATAAATTCATACAGTTTTCATTCTAAAAAGTAAATCTTCGGACGAACATTTCGATATTTTGACTACAGAAGGTCTGATTAAAAACTTCCTCATAACAAATCACGAAAGTTTTCGGTAGATTCTGATAAACAGATTGTAAAAATGGTAAACATTGTGGTGTCATAAAAATATTGTCTTTGCCACCAATTGCTTAGACACACGTATATCATCTCTATAAAAATTCCCAGCAGGTAAAGCTATTTCATCATTGAGATGTGAAGTGTAGTAGGTATGCATACTATACTAAAAAGGAACATGTTTTTACAACAAAAATAGTTTACGATATTTATAATAGGTACCTATTTTTGTAAAAAGCGCTTAATGATACATAATTTGAATAAAAATTTTTTAATTAATCTGAAAATTCTTCAATAGATCTTTATAATAACGAAAACATTCGCAGAATTAACATAAATTGTTAAACCTGGTTGCATTTGGACGTCTTATACAATAATAAAAATATCCAATTAAGCTCATCATTTACATTAATAGTAATAAATAAGCTGTGTGAGCGTAGTTGCTTTCTCTGAAATATTGAAGAATATGGACAACCTTTGCATTTGAGGTACACCGTAGCTTAAACGCCCAGTAAGTCAGGCTTGCAACATGTGATTGATGCAATTCCTAAAGTAGCACTGTTTGTTGATCAAAATAACAATGCAGTGACATCAGTGTTGCCACAAACGTTACTGCAATAGGTAATTTCCTATTTTATTTGAAACTGTACTAAGCAATAAATGAGCTGTACGCTATGTACTTTGTAAACACGAATAACTTAGAGCGAATGATACTAATATTTATTTTTTCAAATAAGTTCTTTAACAAAGATGGATTTGGGAGTCCTAAGTGGTATCGACTTTGATGGAAGAACTTGCTGTCATATTTATAATTCTGCGTTCAAAGGCAACAATGAAGTCATAAATCACAACTTCAATTAAAAAATTACTTTAGGAAACCATCTTTACAAATACACACCTGCCAGCTGGTTAGAGCCAACCAAACACCTAAACATGGAAATTAAGTACGCAACGGAAAACCAAACTAAGGTAAAAGTCCAGGAAAAAATCCATGATATAAAATTCCAGAGCAAGAATATCCAAGGAAAAGAAATCCAGAAAAATAATAATTAATTTGGTCGACTACATGGATATTACCTACTATGTACGCAAAGCTTCCGCCGAGTAGGTACAATGCAGCAGGACGTTTGAAATGTCGGAATTTTGTACCCACGTTTTCTTTAGAGACTTGGATTGTAAATATGACAACAATTACTAGAAAAGAACGCAGAGACAAGCATTGAAGGGTGGAATGAGCGTTTTTCGAATATTCGAACATGAATTCAATTGGTAGAAGCTGATGATCAAACTAAATTGCTGCGATATCATGTCGGGATTCTAACAGGGAAGGTGAAATTAGATGTGTATATAATTATGCAAAAACATGGACGGCTCTTGAACCTTACAAGACTTCATTCGAGCTATTAGTTAAACTATTAGGTTTAGATAACTAATCTTGAATTATAAGTTTTTTTTTGCAATTTATTACTAATTAAGAGCAATACATTTTAAAATTAATTACTATTTTTTTGCATGGATTTTTCTGCTGGAATCTTTTCGTAAATTTTTTCCTCTAGATTTTAACCCCATGGATTTCTTTTGCTGAAATCTTTCCGTAGATTTTTTTTTGGATTTTTTCCTCTGGATTTTAAGTCCGTGGATATTTTTTTTGGAACCTTTCCATGAATTTTTTCCTTGGATTTTTTACTCTGGATTTTAAGCCCATGAATTTTTTTGCTGGAATTTTTTACTCTGTATTTTAAGCCCATGAATTTTTTGCTGGAATCTTTCTAATCTGAATTTTAAGTACATGATTTTTTTGCTGGAATCTTTCCATGACTTTTTTCCTTGGATTTTTTCCTCGGTATTTAAGTACAAGGATTTTTTGCCGGAATCTTACCAAGGATTTTTTCTCCAGATTTTAAGCCCATGGAATTTTTTGCTGAAATCTTTCCGTGGATTTTTTCTTCCTATTTCTCCTCTGGATTTTAAATCCATGGATTTCCTTGCTGGAATTTTTCCATGGATTTTTTCCTTGGATTTTTCCTCTAGATTTTAAGTACATGGATTATTTTGCTGGAATCTTTCCATGAATTTTTTCTTTGGATTTTTCCTCTGGATTTTAGATCCATGGAATTTTTTGCTGGAATCTTTCCATAAATTTTATCTTTGGATTTTTCCTCTGGATTTTAAGTACATGGATTATTTTGCTGGAATCTTTCTTTTTCTTGAATTTTTCCTCGGGATTTTAAATCCATGGATTTTTTTGCTGGAATCTTTCCATGGATTTTTTCCTTGGATTTTTCCTCTGGATTTTAAGTACATGGATAATTTTGCTGGAATCTTACCATGAATTTTTTCTTTGGATTTTTTCTCTGGATTTTAGGTACATGGATTTTTTTGCTGGAATCTTTCTATGGATTTGTTCCTTGGATTCTCCCTCTGGATTTTAAGTACATGGATTTTTTTGCTGGAATCTTTCCATGGATCTTTTCCTTGGATTTTTCTTTGGGATTTTAAATCCATGGATTTTTTTGCTGGAATCTTTACATGGATTTTTTCCTTCGATTTTTCCTCTGGATTTTAAGTACATGGATTATTTCGCTGGAATCTTTCCATGAATTTTTTCTTTGGATTTTTCCTCTGGATTTTAAATCCATGGATTTTTTTGCTGGAATCTTTCCACGGTTTTGTTCCTTGGATTCTTCCTCTGGATTTTAAGTACAAGGATTTTTTGCCGGAATCTTTCCAAGGATTTTTGCCTCCAGATTTTAAGCCAATGGATTTTTTTGTTGAAACCTTTCCGTGAATTTTTTCTCTGAATTTTTCCCCGGATTCTAAATCCATGGATTCTTTTGATGTAATCTTTCCACGGATTTTTCCTTGGATTTTTCCTCTGAATTTTAAGTACATGGATTATTTTGCTGGAATCGTTCCATGGATTTTTTCTTTGTATTTTTTCCCCTGGATTTTAAGTACATTAATTTTTTCGCTGGAATCCTTCCGTGGATCTTTTCCTCTGGATTTTAAGTACATGGATTTTTTTGCTGGAATCTTTCAGTGAATTGTTTCCTTAGATTGTTTCCTCTGGAATGTATGCTCATGGATTTTTTTTTAATCTTTCCGTGGAATTTTTCCTTGGATTTTTTGCCTAGATTCAAATAAAGTATGTATAATTGTTTTGTTATCCACGACCGTATTTTCCACTTTTACGAAGTGTTTTAACCCCTGCGTCAAAATCCTCGGTACGCCACACAAATTTGAGGGAGTGAAAACTAGTTTTAAACTTAGTTCAGTAAATGGGCAATTAAACCGGAAGTTCTAAACTAAGTCAATTTAAACTCCTTTCTTTAACGGTGCAGTTACCATACCTCTGCAGTTTTTACCCGGTACATTTTAAATAAAATATTATCCGGTCGTATTCTGTACGTAAATCACTGGCTGGCACGTTTCCATCGCCAGTAGCTTAGAAACGTGCGGTTTATCTTGAAAACGCTCCAATTTCTTGCATTGTTTAGGAACACACCCGCTGTTTCTTGCATCTATAATCTGGTACATATGTTACTTGCTGTAAACCTCCCAATGAAAGGTTTTGTCGCCTCAAGTAATTCATGTTCCTGCAGGATATACAAATCCTGCCAACTGCCGATAATCCTTCCCACATCTTTGCGGGCGCAAGGTTTTACGCTAATCCTTCTCCCAATAACGCGTTTCATTTGCGTTCAAAGTGTTTGCTTATTAATGGCCCGCAATCTCCAAAATTAAATTCAAATTTACTTCGGTTTTCCTGATGTAATTACCGAAATGCTAGGGGTGATTTATATTAATGGTTAGTGTGGGTTAATATATCACCACTGAATAGCAAGGAAAAATGGAATCTGTCGTCTGGAGACGCGGTAAATTGCAAAAGGTCCGCGATATACATCTCTGGAGTTATATGAGGCTGTTCAGTTTGACGCAGGAATACTAAATACCGGTGGCCCTCAGCATGCAAATGCATTCCCATCCTTTTCAGACCTATCTGCATCCCGACGCTCGGTATTACTGAATTATACCTACCCGCGTACCAACGCGTCGCTCGATCTCAATGCAGAGACGATTTGGTCGGTTTTCGGAATTTCCTAATAAGGGAAATTAAATTAGCAATTATAAACGTTTTGCTGCAGAAATTTGAAACATGCTGTGGTATGTAAATGGCAAGGTCGGATGTGTATATACTGAGAAAGCTTTAATTTATGTACGTAAATACCTGGAATATTTACTCAAATATGTAATATTATGAGGCGCCTATTAGGCCAAAATTAGTTCCTTTCTTATAGACAGACTGTTTCCGACCACCCTTCCCACCCTTTTTCTTTTGCAAGGCGATGTGCTGTGAAGTTGGTGAAAATTTTTACTATCAAAGCATATGCAAAGAATTTATTGGCACTGCTAGGTTTTTTAGGGAAAACCGGAAGCAACTGCGAAATTTTAAATGGAAGCATAGGTCATTTTTGGCATCGTTAGATAGGGATTTTAAAAGAATTATTTTTTTATTTGAAATCTATTGCGGTTCTGTTTTGTTAAGTTTTCCAGCGTCTTGCTAATCGTGTGCGAACAATCGTTCACATTCAGTGCAATAATAATGGAAATCTACGAATCAAGCGGACATAAAATAAAATAATAACAGGCAATTTTTGACCATTTTCGTATGCAAAAATTCATAGAGAGGTATACGCCCAGACCAACTACCTTGTTTAATATTTTGTTCGGTTAATGCCATCATTATAATTTGTAATGGATTTTCTTCCGGCTACAACAACAGATTTAAAGTCACGATGAACGTTTCGTAACAGAAACATGACGAGTTATTCGTCTGTGGAACTAATGAGAAATTGACAACATTGCCTTATCAGACATATGTTACTAGAAGTAGACAAGTGTGACGGTGTCGCCTCTTTTATACTACACCGCACCCATCAAAGGCGCATTCTTTTTTAGATATAAAAGTCTGTATATATGTAATATTTGAAAGAGTATATACACCAAAAAGACAAATAAAACATTAGAAAGATAATTATATCGCTCAGAAAGGAAACCTTATATCTAAAAAAACTTTGTATTTAAGACAGAAAACTTCATGCAGAAGAAACTAATTTTGATCAATTGGATTGGAACGTAGTATACTCGGGTTATTTGCATTATAATCTAAAAAACGTTTGTTGTAGGTGCGATCTTTAAATATGAATAGTACCAATTACACAGAAAATTGTTAAAATTTAAGGCCGTCGACATACTAAATGAAGCTGGTTTTTGTCTATACAGGTTGCCTTCGAAACATTTCAATTTATTTTCTTTGATGTTAAACAATTTTCTTTGTTATATTTTCAAGCAAATTACCCTAACTGCTATCTGTGGAGACTTTAATGCAAATTTTGCTAGTATAGACAATCTGGCTAATGAAATATTACAGACTTTCTCAACAATACTGCAATTATCAATAAACTGGTAACAAGCAACATATTGCTCTGTCATAAAAACCAGTTCACCTGAGAAAATTTGAACTCCACTGTATATAAATCAATGAC
Source organism: Limonius californicus (assembly GCA_014611495.1). NCBI lineage: Eukaryota > Metazoa > Arthropoda > Insecta > Coleoptera > Elateridae > Limonius > Limonius californicus. The sequence goes on along the minus strand of JABXWE010022201.1, from coordinate 4,079 downwards.
AAATTAACAAAAAATGTACTGGTTAAAGCACATCATGAAAATTGCCAACATATCAACTATGAATTATACGAGAGCTGCTCTCTTTCCGCTGAGCCTATGTAGCAGACTGTGATATTTTGAAACAAATTTTGCTTCACATTTTAACGTAGTTCGTTACAAGTTTAATTATAGTGCAAGTTGACAAATATACTTGAAGGTTTTTAAAATACATACGTTTAAAGTAATCATTTCTCCAAGAATTCGTAGAATTGAATAAAGAGCATTATCGGGCTGTAATTTTTTACAATTTCACGCGTGGCTTAGGACGCAAAGAATGTTTTGCGGAAATCAATCGAGTGACAATCTGGTGACAAGTCGTGTTCCTTAGCTACCGTAAAGCGGTGGTACAATGAATTTCAACGTGGTTGGCTTGCCTTAATTGATAACTTTCGCGTTCATAAGCCAAAAAGAATATTGGTCTTGTACGAAACATGATTGAAGAGCATCGGCATGTTACGGCCAGGAGTGTTCAAGCAACTTTAAAGGTTGGTTTGAAAACAATGGACATCAATTTACACAAACATTTGATGGTACGTAAGCTTTGTGCCTGTTGGATACCCCACAAATTGACTTTAGTTAAAAAGAAAACCGTGCGACATGGTGCAGATCTACACTGGATCGGTTTGACAATGGATCGTCTCATTTGGTGTACAACATCAGTACAGGTGATGAAAAGTGGGTATACTGCTATGATCCCGAAAGAAGGCAACAATCGGTGGTTTGGGTCTTTGAGAACGAATCGGCTCCAACAAAAGTTGTTCGTGAAAAAAGCGAAAACAAAAAGATGGTCGCCACATTTTTTGGAATTACTGGACCCATTTCCACTGTAGCAGTGGATGATTTTCGTACAGCTAATGCTGTTGGTTTGCCTCAAGTTCTCTAAATTGTTCGCGAAAAACGTCCAAGAGGAGGGAGCATCTTGCATTAAGATAACGCTCAGGTGCACACTGCTGCTCGAACGACTGAGTATTTGAATGTCCAAAACACTGAAATAATGGGTCATTCGCCGTATAGTCCAGACCTATAACCTAATAATTTTTTTTATTTCCGCGTGCAAAGAATAAGTTATGGGGTTTACGTTTTACATCGGCCGCAAAAGCGGTTGACGCATTTAAAAATGAAATAAATAACCTAACGCGGGAAGATTGGAGAAAAGTTTTGAAGATTGATTTTCATCGATGCAAAAATGCATTGACTGTGGAGGGGAATATTGTGAAAAATTACATATAATGTATTTTGTCAATAAATTGTTTATTACTTTACTATGCTCAGCAGAAAGAGAACAGCCCTAGTATTCTAATATTTTTAATTGCCATTTTCAAGAAAATTTTCCACCTGTTAACTCTGTGATACAGAAACAATTGAATTAACTGGCGTGTGAGCTACAGTCCACGTTTTGATTATGACCTCTTCTAAAAAATAATATGTTATAAAATATTCCCTAGAATATGTTTGTATATGAATTCTAAATCAGTGCTACATTCCAGAATAACCTAATATTCAAGAGTTCTTTGCTGAAAATAGCATATAAATTGAGAACATTTATAAACCTCTTGCAAATAAGTTTTGCAATTAATTCATAACTTAGTTTCGAAATGCAATAAAGTGGCTTTCAACCATCTATTAATGCGGCGTTCTAAAACAGGAAACCGTAACTTTCGTCTCGCCAATTTGAAATTCAAAATTATTTTAAACGTGTATTAATTATACAATTATAATCAATATTACAGCTTGAAAAATATGTATCAAGTACGAACAATGATGTGTGACTAACTTAAGACCACATTTTGATTTGTTACCTGAAAAACTAAAGACTTAGCTTAATGTTAAACGAAAGCAAGATTATTCAACTTCACAAATAATTTATCAAAGTTATTGTAACAAAGCGGTTTTTTCAATTATCACTTTGATAGAGTCAAAAGTCTGTAGACAAATAAGACGCTAATCATTAAACTTTTTCCTTTCTACTGCCTCTCCAATAGAAATTGAACCTGTTCCTCCTTTTTGTAAAATCAATAAATTCGGCCATACCAAATCTCTTAATTTAATTATATTCATAATAAAAGCAATACCATTAACATAAACATTAAAAAACGAAGACAACTAATAGCAAACTACACGAGGAGTGTTCAAATTTAAACAAGAATGTTTAAATCAAAACCTCAATAGAAGACAATTCCAAAAATTAAAATAAGTGAAGTCGAATTGTTTCGCAATAATATTGTGACAGTTACAGTTATAATGTCGGAAAGTTCTGTTCATTGTAGCTTGGAACAGCGCATGATAATCAAATTATTTATGAATGTAGGCGTAAATTCGACTTAAATTCTTACCAGATACCGAGCACAATACAACGATGTAATCTTTTGCAAACGGGAGAACTCGTGGATAAAATGTACCTCACGTACGACAAGCAACAGTAACAGTTTGTCGAATACCTCTAAATTTACAAATTAATGTCGGAAGTATTGAAAACATCATAATAACTAAGCTAAAATATCGATCGGTGAGTGCCAGGTAGATTGACCGAAGAACACATGCTGAATCCTTCACAAACATCTCTTCTTTACTGCAGCGATATGAGAGATAAGGAGATGCATTTTTGTCCTCAATTGTAATAATTTATCTAATCTGGGTACATCATTTTACTTCCGAGTCAAAACATACATGCATGTAGTGATGTTACACCACATCATTAAAGTCAAAGAAAGCAAACTCTGTGTTGTTAGTTGGTAAAGTGATGACAACATTTTCTTGGGATTCTCAACGGGTGCTATTTGTTGATTTCCTTGCACAACGTCGTAATCTTAATGCAGAATAGTATTCGACCAGTTGACACAATAAAATTAATCAGGCAATCAGGGACAAACGAAAGAGAAGAAAAAGTTCTGGTTGCTTTCTCCAAGACAATGCTCACCCGCATACCGCTGCAAGAACAATCTAAATTATAAACAATCCTCAGTGGGACCTTCTTCCACATGCTGCATTCAGTTCTGATCCTGTTCCCTCCTAGCAGATCGATGACAAATGTTTATTGCTAGACAGGGAGACTACATCGAAAAGTAATATAGGTATGGGTTTCTATGGAAGCCTGGGTTTCTATGGAAGAGCAGACTTGGTCTGAATAGCGCCCTTTTCCAACGGTACAGGTATATGGGCTTTGCTTATATTAAATATATGTTTGTTTTTGATGTACCGTTGTGAAATAAAGACATTTATTATTACTATTATTATTAGTATCATTGTTGTAAAATTGGAATACCTTTTATAATTTGAACACTCCTCATATAACTGCGACGTCGATTTATAAATTATTGCTAGTATTTTGGCATTTAGGACTTAATTTTTTTTAAAGAATTGGCAAATTTACTTCGTGGGTTTAAATAGATTATTAGATGCAATTTCAGAAATATACTTGTTTGAAATACAAGGTGGCGCACAGCCGACTGATACATTTTGTGTTCTGTTTTCTGTTAAAGTGACTGTTCAAACAAAACTTTGCCATTTGTAACAGGTAGTGTAAGTGTTCAAGTTAATGTTTAGTAATTATAATGGAGCAATGGACCTTAGTTCTAAATGAAAATTCAGACAGACTGCATTTGATATTTATGACTGATGAAACCCATTTTCATTTATCGGGCTGGGTCAATAAACAAAATATGCGTTATTGGTCTCAAGACAATCCCCGACAAATCCACAAAACACCTTTACATTCGCCAAAAGTTACGCATTGGAGTGTTTGGAGTGGTGGGACCGTATTTTTATGAAAACGAAAACTAACAAGCTGTCTCAGTCAACTCTGAACGTTACATCGATATGTTACAAAATTTTGTGCAGGTGGAGTTAAAACGAATGGATATAAATCGAGCAGAAATTTACTATTAACAAGACGGTGCTACTGGCCATACTTCTCGTGTATGCATGCAAGCTGTTAGACGATTTCGGCCAAGTCACTTCTCGCAATGCGGCAATGCGTACCCACCAAGGTCACCAGACTTATCTGCTTTGGATTTCTTCTTATAGGGATATTTAAAGTAACT
>JABXWE010022200.1:0-27037 GCA_014611495.1 Limonius californicus | reverse complement strand
TGCAAGGAAAATTTGTCGTGGTTATGGACAACGCACCGTATCATTCAGTGCAGTTTGGCAAGCTCACATTTTCTTGCAAAAAAGGTGTATTGCAGGAATGGTTGTTTAACCACCACAATGTCGAAATTCAGGGCAAAATTACTAAGAAAAAACTTTGGGAGTTAATTAAACCTTTTACAGCAGACGGAAATAAAAGATACGTAACTCACGAAATTTTGAAAAAGCGCAAATATGAGTTTCTTCGATTGCCTCCATACCATTGTCAATACAACCCAATTGAAATGGCGTGGGGGTTTTGTAAGACCTATTACAATAAGCACATAAATTCTAAGCCAAAATCGAAAGACAAGGTTGCAAATTTATGGCGTGATGCTCTTTCAAAAAGTACCCCCGACATGTGGCATAATTTCTGTGAGCATTGTGAAAAACTTATTTTGGAAGACTGGACAAAACATTTGGGAAATCTGTCGTTTGAAAATATTCCTCCTTTCATTATTTAACTTGGGGAATCTGATTCAGAATCGGAGGGTGCTGATGATTCAGATACTTCTAGTAATATCATGAAGGTGGAATAGGGTAGGGGATATCTTTTGGCATCTAAATTGCTAACGAGTGTTTTACAGTTTTTATCTCGCCCGAGAAAAACACTGACCTCAGTGGAATACGAACTTGGGTCTCTTAGCACCAGAGACAAACAGTCAACCACTGGACTACCATAATATCAATTTGAAACATAAGCGGCATGGACGTTAATTCTTCTTAATTTGCCGCAAGACCTAAAAATAGGACAACAAAGAATGGCGTGGAATATGCTCTGTATACATACGATTTGAGTTCAGAATTCTCGTGTAAAAAGAAAAGCAATATGTATTTGGTATGTGTTACGACAACATTTAAATTATAGTTATTATTTTATTTATAATGAAATTATTATATCTATTATATCAAACCAATATTGAGCAGAAATAGGCGGACGTTAAATGAAAAACAAGCTCCACTGGCAGCATTGCCTGCTTTCAAAAAAACATATCCTCCATCAAGAAAAACTAGCATAACCCAACTTAATATATTGACAAATTACATTGATACCACACATTCCCCCAGCTTTCCACAGCCTACTAAGCAGCAAATCAATCCTGAATAGATTACCTATACTTCTTCTGGCCGGCCTCGGTGGTCTAGTGGTTAGCGCGTTTGCCTTTAGATCCGAGGGACGTGGGATCAAACCTGGCTGAGGTCGGCGAGATTTTTCTAGCGGGAAAAAATCTGAACGCGCCTTCTGTCGGATAAGAAGTAAAGCCGTAGGTCCCGTGCCACTGCGATGTGTGACACATCAAAAATCACTACTGGAATTGGAATTATCCCAGATATGCAAAATTCTTAGTTAGTGTACAGTGGGTCCTAAGTGCATAAAGATGCTTGGAAAACCGCGTCCTTGATCTCGCTCTTTCAAATCAATCAATGAATCACTTCCTCTGTCTACCACAACTGACTTGATCCTCTGATAATTCATTTTATCGAGTAATTCATAAACTGCTTAATGAATCGAACTCACTAAAATAAAATGAAATAAATAAAATAAATACTTGATTGTTGTTTGTTGATTGTTTGTACGGAGAGGGGGGGGTTACCCCTTGACACTGCGGCCTCTTGGACCTATTGTGCATCCATTTCTGTCGCTAGTCGCTGTCATGTAGATCCGTCCCCTTTATCAGGTTTAGGAGTTTGTTGATCAGACTGGCTTGCGGTTTTATCTCGTTGGAATTAGTGCCCTCAAAGATTTGATATCTTCTACGAGCTAAGGCTTCGCATTGGAATATTATGTGGGAGACTGTTTCCTCTTCCTCGCCATACAACCTGTATAAAGGATCTTCGTTAAATAGCCCACTGTTGTAGAGGTGTTGTCTGAAGTCCCAGTGTCCCGTCCTGTCACTACTCCAATTTGAGTCCTACTAAGGCCTTCTTCACACGAGGCAATTCCCAGGCGACGCGACGGATACTCGAGTATCTTGTAAATCATTTCCAATGTTTAGTACTGGAAAGGCACAAACGACGCTACTCCCAAGCGATGTGTATCCTACGCGTATTCTACCAGGCTCGCGCGACCTGCAAGGAAGGTCGCCAGTCGTCTACGTCGCCTGCGTCGCCCGTTTTGATTTGTATTTACCCAAGTGTTTTAATCAGTGTTATCAATTTTTTATCAAATTTAACCAGTGTTTACCCCTGTTTCAACCTCTTCATTTTCTTCTCTGTCTCCTATCACGCTTCATCAAATGAAGACACCTGACTGACTGAACGAACTTCTTTTCTATTGATAGGACCGATCTTTTTGCACACAATTAACTTTCATCATTGAAAAAACGTCACTTTCGTCTTTGAATTCAAACGCGCGATAGCGCGAAAACAGCGCTCCAAAGTCCAAATTCAAAGGTTGACTGCAAATCGGGAGCAATGTGCTTGGTGCCCTATTCGCCTGGTATATCGCGTATAGCGAAGATAACCGATAGGCAACCGAATCTTGCTCTACATAGGTACAAATCAGAGCGTTCCCCGGAAAATAGTTTTGAGAGTGTTAGCCCCTCCTGTGGTGTGGAAGGAAAATTTGATACCATCGTTAAAATAATGAAATTAAAATAATGCACTGAATTACATGCGAATTTCTTTCTGTGTTTGTCTTGGTGGTTGGGTGGGCACGTGCCCTTTAGTACAAGCCGCCACTGTGACAACCATATCATCACTTGACGAATCTTCACTTGACGGCACAATGAAAACTCAGCCACAACAAGGATATAGGCAGATGCACGGCTAGAGGTAGACTGAATAGATTTCGTCGCTTCGCAATAGTTTCACCGTAGCTCCGTGTCTGGCGATGGGTTGCTTATGGGTATCCTACTAACAAGCAACTGAAACTGACGATACTCGAGTATCCGTCGCGTCGCCTGGGAATTGCCTCGTGTGAAGAAGGCCTAAGTTGTACTGACTGTTTTGGTAAGCTTGTGGGGGTGGTTACCCTTAATAGCTTTGCGTTGTCTTTGTCGAGGTGAGAGTCTCCAGTGTTCCGAATGTTTGGTTGTTCCAATCTTTGTCTCTCTAACTCCCTTAAGATATCTTGTTGCGGCAAATGTAATGTACGAAGATATAGTGCTGTTTCTCCAAGTAGTTGGTGTATTCTTTCTTACATTAACAATTTTTTTCGTCTCAGTTGTTCTTTGTATCATAACTAGTATTTTCATTCTACAAAATAATGGTCCAATCCTGAATTGTCGTCTCGTTTAACTATTAGGTACATCTTTTATAAGTGATCGTTTGTTTATAATTTAATTCTAGATTTACTACCAAAAAATATAATCCTCATATATTTCTATTTTCAAAATAAACATCTATATCCACTCAGAAATACGTATTAATGATTTTATTTTTTAAATTATTTGGCGTTACGTCATAGCCTTTTTTTCTAGCTACAGTTTTTTTATTGTTAGTATTTTTTGTTATGCTGATGTTTACAATACATTGTAATTGTATGGTACCGGAGTGATTTATAATGTGATTTTTGAGTTTAAAGATCTTGTATTTGGTTGCATTTTTTTAAGTCAGAAGTCATTCTATCAAAATTGTATTTATAACATCGAATTTTTACTATCAATTACTTTTTTAGTGTAAATCAGCGAATACACCTAATCACGTATTCAGCGCAGATACCAACCTTTCAAGTTTCCGTTATGGAATCTTTCTAAATAAAGGTATACATTTACCAACCAACAACTACAATAACATTGTGAATGTATAGGCAAAACAATGGCGATGTACATACCTTTTTTTATAATTGAAAAGCTGTTAATGGCCCCATTGGTTTTTTTTTTCGTTTTGCAATAACGTAGTCTAGGATGGGGTCGTTTATCACTAATTAAATTTATAAAAAAAGTGTGTACATATTAAAGTTGGTATCCGCTTACAATGATCGCGTGATAAGTGGTTTTACCAATTTGTATTAAGGAAATGTTTGATAGTAAAGCTTTGGTATTATGAATCCATATTTCGAAAGACGAAATTCATAAAAATCAGTGCAATACAGTACGGTTAAACTCGCAGGGCACACTGTAAGCCAGACGAGCATCGTAAAATTATAGGTTATGTGTTTATAACTCGCCTTTCCCAAGTAATAGGATTGATTGTAGACGGTGGTTTAAGTATATAAACTGTTGAAAAACCCCTTGCCAACACGATATTTAGAACACCTAAATACGTATTTTGGCTACTAAGCTGCCATCTTCAGTATGAACTTGAAATAACTAAAGTAACTTGGCTGAGTAGTACCAAAGAGCAGTATATTTATACAATTACTGCTCTTTGGTAGTACCTACCTCTGGAGATAAGTTCTTCATCAAACTATAAATAGCGGGGTGGTAAAGGGTTTTCCAGCTTATGTTGAAAAAATCTGTTACATATTTTCAAGTTTCTACATTTCCAAAAATAATTTTATGCGCTAAATCTTAATCCAAAACTTTTCTGAAAATATTTCTCATGATTTGTTTGAAATTTACTCAACCAATAGCAAATTTTAATATTCATTCCAGCTATCGTACAAGTACAATAACTCAGGGCAAGAGCAGAAATCGATGGTCAATCTAAACAAGCAAATCTTGACCCGTGTCTGGTTTTATAACTAAAGCATGTAGGGATTAACTGAATTAATTAAATGCAAGCCTGACAGCAACACAACTGCTCCAAAAATAGTCGTTTTTCCAGGAATATTGCACTGCATTTCTCTCAATTTCCGCCTTTCTGGCGTTAATAATAAATAAAGATTATGTTATAAAGAAAACGCCTTTGTGTGGACCGTCAGAAATGTAATGAAAAGCACGTTAAGCACGTATCACTACGATAAGTCAGCCGTAAAAATGGGAGCTAAAAAATATCTTCCACCTAGCCAAGATGAAACATTTAAACTTTCCTTGCATTTACCGATTATTTTGGAATATGTTTAGATGATATGGCTGATTAAAACTATGTAAATATTAAATACTTCACGAATTCTTTGCCTAAAAAAAGGTCAAGAAGGTGAAGTAACATTCGACTCTCCTCTTTCGATTTTTCGCAAATTCTAAAAGTAAAGTAAAATTTCAAAAGAGAACAGAATATTTTCCGAGAACACTTAAAAGATATTTCTAACATTATTTTCGCATTACGTGTCCATTAAAAATGAATGTCTATGAGATAGACGAAGTTGATACAAAATCCCGCAGGAGATACAAACCAAATTTATAACTTAATATGCTGTTGGTGTTTCGTATTTATGGTCATAAAGGCCTTATTAAAGATAATTGGGCCAATTATTAATGGATACTTATTGGTCTTAAGGCAAAATTTAGATGGGAAATTATTTGAGCTGTCGCATTAAATCTTCCACAGAATCTAGACTACTAAACGCCCTCCAAGTACGCCCACTGGTCAAACTGATAATCCTTTAAACAAACATCTTTGTTATTTTGTTATCATAATTTAATTTTCAATAACATACATACATACATGATCGGAAAATTATGCTGTTATTCATTAAATATAAACGTGATATATATTAGGTTGAACATCTTAAATATGTTTTTAAGTATATCAGGTGTTCTGTAAAAACAGGTAAACCAAACTTATTTTTTTAAAGGAACCACCCTATATGTGTGCAGTTTTAAGCTCCCCGACAACAGATAATTAAAATAATGCAAGATTGTAGCGGCTTAAACACAATTATTTTTGCACTATTCAACCGATTTGTTGCTTATTTTTGAAAAGAGGGATGGAAATGCGATTGCAGCCCGCAATTTATATATCAGGTGCTATACAACTAGAAGACACCGCCTGGATAAGTAGGTGACTAAACACAAATGTAGGTGTTAGTAATACTTTCCGATTTAGATGAGGATACGTCAAGGATGTTTGGTATCCCCGTTACTGTTTAGTTTATTGCTATATGTCTAGCCCCAAAAATAAAATTATAATTTGTTGATATTGTTATTCGCGTTGCTGCACCGAAATTAATGCTTTGATAAAATATCCCTCCTTGAATAATATACTTTTTATCAAATAAATTAATTTTAAAATTGTTCTTATAAATTGTTGAAAAAAACTGGGCGATTTCCGCAAAAAAATAATTTACTTTTAATCTCAGGTATTTAATATGTTAAAAAACCAAATATTGCGCGGTTTGATCTTTGATTCCAAAACAACAGTGAAAGAATATAAAAGGTTGAAGCATGACTTACAAAATGAATCAAAGACATATATGAGAAATTAATAAAATTTTACCAAACTATCTGTGTTTCCTTATTTACATACGGACAAACAAACAAACAAATTATTAAGATCAATTAAAACAGTTTATCCAGATTACCAAAAAAAAAAAAAAAATCACTGCACTTTGAATTCACCCACCTTTTTTCCGGATGTACATGCGATCTTCTTAAGTTGGTATGCATATCGGAAAGACAGTTGGTAGCAGTAGGTAACCACATTGCATTTGTTGCTGTTGTATAACAGTTTTCTTAGAAAATCCCTTAGAAAATCCAAATTTGGCGTTATCTCGCTGCGAGATAAGTAAAAATCTTTGAATAACCTATTCACACTTTATCTGTAGTTAAAATTGTTCCATAATATTATTTGATCATAAAATGTTGAAGTTCATAAAAGTATCCATTGTATCGACAATTTAATTTACGTATCTTTTTCTTTTAAAATCACTTTTATTTCAAGAATCCAGATTTGACGTTTCACTTTCAGGTGACTTTTAGTTATGTCATTCGTAGCGAAGGAACAAAATACGGCCGAAAATAAAAGACATCTACTGATGCCAAGCGCGCAGAATTCCAATTCGAATATTGTGAAGACATTTTTAAGGAATAAATAGCTATTTCGGCTACAGGAAAGGTTTAAAAATAACTCTTATTGACAAACAACAATTAATATCTGGTTTTATTTGTAGAAGCGACACAATTGACTGAAAATTACAACATTTAAGGAGCAGCCGAACGAACATAATTTCGCCCTGAAAGCTAAACTATAATAGCACACTATACTATAAACAAGTAAACAACTACTAACATTTCTAAATTATGTGTAAGTTGTCAAGGTGACGAACTATACTAGTATTCTGTGCAGATTGTCAAGGAGATGAACCAAAATCAAGAGAAAATTTTGAAAGTGTAACGCTTTTAGCGGAGAATAAAACACAATTGAAAAAGATAAATCTAAATTATAATACTACAAATAACTTTTTATAGTTTAAATTACCATAAATCTGAAAACATTTTCTTGTTCTCCAAAAAATTATATAAATTTTGATATCCCACGCGAATATAATCAGCTGCTTAATAAGCAAACAAATATTTTCATTTATTAAAATTACCTATTATATTATATTAAATGGATTATTAAAAACACTTAAATCTGTTCTTAACATACTCTAAAACAATTAAATATTAGAAAAGTCCATATAGTAAAGCTCAAACTTACATCAAAAGCATATTTGTTTACATATGCAGGAAACATATCAAAAATGTTCTAAAGCGAGTACGTTCGTAGATAAGAAACTACAAATAGAGTTAGCAGAAGCTTCAAAAGCTACTACAGTAACAAATATAACTCAATACTGCCCCACGGTCTCGAAACTGAAACATAAAACAGCGTAAAAATCATGGAAAATCCAACGTAAATGACCAAGTATAAAAAAATTGGTCCCAAATTTTATTCAAAATTTATTTCAGAGATAATAGTTTAAGTATCGACTCTAAACTTGATTAAACAGTTAAAAATATAATAACACGGCAATATATTAAGAGCAACTCTTCAGAGAAGTTTTAGAGTCTAGACAAAATAGAAGACGGAATATTTGCCAATGGCCGAAGTATTAATGATATACGGTATGTTATGCGGGTAATACGCTACTGCTACCAGATAATGAAGAAGGGTTACAAAAAATAATCGATTGAGTAGTGAAAACTAACGAAAGATATAGCATGAAATTTAATATAGGCCCAACAGAAACAATGATTATCAGCAGAAGGCCAAATATACATGTAGATATGTAGGTATATACATGAAACAGCACTATAAAAGTACCGACGATAGGGTACCTAGGATCCACATTACATGAATTATGAAAACCCACTGAGAAAGTAAGAACATCATTTAACTAACTCAGAAACAATTTGTGCAATTTGAAATTAAACCCACAACTCAGAGCTTTCAGTTGCTATGTCATCTCTGTTCTTTTCAATGGGGTAGAAGCATAGACGATCACAGAAGCGCAAGAAAACTCCTTCGAAATGTAGTGTTACAGAAGGGTGCTTAGAATTTCTTGGGTTTATCGCACAACAAATGAAAATGTCGTAGAACGGATGGAAAAGGACAAAGAAATAGAAAATCGGTCAGAAATGAAAGTTGAAATACTTTGGACATATTATTCAAAACGAAGAATACCATCTACTACAGTTTATTTTTCAAGGGAAAATAGAGTAAAGAAGAGGACCTAGGAGGAGATGTATATCGTGGTTAAGAAACTTTCGACAATGGTTCGGTATGTCATGTATCGGTTTGATCAGGGCGGCAGCAGAGAAAAGTATAGTCTTCCCAACGGTTCTTTTCCATTACGTGATCAATGTTTCATATAAGCTCAGACAAACGAATCATATCATTCTCCTTTTCTATCACCTATAAACCTTTGGTTAACGTACGTTTAACGGAGATGCTTCATACTACGACCTACTACTATCATATTTTTAATACGTCAAACAGAGACGGAAAATTGTCAATTGGCGCTCGCGCACTTCAGCGACTACTGCTAAAGTCAATTGTATTTTCTGTTTTCCAATATTTAATGATAACACTGACCAGCATAATTTTTGCTGACTTCTATCTAAGGCTTGTCTTTTACTAATTTGGGTGTGCTGAATCCGAAAATCAAATTGGTTTTTGCTTATCACGTCGAAATTTAGCTCTATACCATACTATACCAAGTTGTTAAGGAGTGATACGGTATAAATGGAGTACAAAACTACAATAATTTATTTATTTATTTAAATGCAGCAATTAGATACATACACAAATTAATTATTTGCACAATATTTATTAAATTTTACAAGAGAATTTGCAAAAAATAACAATTTTAAACATGGGTTTCACGGAATAAATTTTCGCGTGTAGCACTTTCTGCTGTGTCTTCTATTTTGGCAGTCCCTTTGAACACTCCAATAGTAGTCGGCCTTCATGTGAGGGATCTCGTCTTCCTTGGTACCGTTCTTCCATAGTTTTTAAATCTTGATGAAATCTTTCGCCTTGTTCATCGCTTACCGCTCCTAAATTCTCGGGAAATCTATCAAGATGACTATATAGGAAATAAACTTTTATGCTCATAGTGCAACCCAGCCGGTGGAAACTTTCAAGCATTGTTTCCACTAGATCTTTGTAATTGTACACTTTTTTGTTTCCAAGAAAATTGTTCACAACCAACGTGAATGAAGTCCAGGCCTCTTTCTCAATATCCTTCATCGAGTTGATGAAATGTGGGTCTCTCATTAAAGTTCTAATTTACGGTCCTTCAAATACACCGGCTTTAATTTTTTCATAACTTAATCGTGGAGATTTTCTACATATGTATTGGAAACAGTCGCCTTGTACATTTAAAACTTTAACATACTGCTTCATAACACCTAATTTGATGTGGAGAGGTGGAAAAATGATTTTTTCTCTGTCGACTAAAGGTTGACTTGTAATATTCTTTTCTCCAACATCTAAAGACATTCTACGAGGCCAATGTTTCTGACTCCAGTGCTTCTCTCTAGCGCGACTATCCCAGAGACACAGAAATCACGGAAACTTTGTGTACCCTCTTTGAAAACCAAGTAAAAAGTTTACCATTTGAAGATCTACACAGATGATCCAATTTTGATCTGTATTTTAATAACTTCAGAACCTTTTCAATATCTTCATATGTTTCCTTTAGGTGGACTGAATAGCCAATAGGAATTGAACCGTATACATTCCCATTGTGTAGTAAGACACACTTCAGACTTCTGCTTGAACCGTCCATAAATAAACGCCACTCATTTGGGTGATGTACAACACCCATTGCATTTAGCAAACCTGATACATTGTTACAGTAAACAAACCCACACTCGTCTTTAAAGTATTGTACACGATCACTTTCCCTGCTACGATAAAAAGTTATCCTCTTTTTTCATTTAATCTTGAAGCTAGCAGTTCCGATGATTCCTTTGATAGACCTAAATCTCTTACTAAGTCGTTCAATTCCACTTGAGTAAAACTTTGCGGTCCAGAATTAGAAATTAAATCTTCATTGTCAAAATCAACATCAATACAACAAAAATAGCAATCATCTACGTGGTATTTCGGTTCACATGAACACCTACTTGACAGAATGACTAGATTCTTTTATAGCTGCTCGTATAAGAATGGTACGTTGAACTGCTGCGCTGAAGGACCTGCGTTAGTTCTTAGATTGTGGAACATCAGATTTTTTCACCACCGTTTCCCTCGGTAAGGCAATGGCAACCATTAAGGTACCTACTTCTCACTCTGTACAATTGCACAAGACAGTTCTCGTGGATCACAGCTCACGTTAAACTGAACGTCCCCTATGTTTGCATACATTACTTCGCTCGCACACCACAGGCATAGGAGAGAAGATAACCATGCTCTTTCGATAATCAAAGGATTGGAGGATAGAGAAACAGCGATAGATATGAGGCATGATACAGATCCTTATAATCATATTTTCAAAGCTTCTAATCCCATCTAGACATAATTCCAAAAACTTTTCAAATGATTTCATATAATTAATTTTTTGTACTTTCATTTAGAAATCAAAAACTCAAATTGTAGATTGTTAACACAACATACAACCAATAAATCGTTAGTTCTATTCAAATTACCAATTTCGCATTTGGTGTGTAATTTTCCCTCTTCTATAAATCTGCAAACAGTGACAACAGGTGCCAGCAGAACGGCTGGTATAAATGGAAAGTTTTAATTAATTGTTATTTCAATTGTAAGTAAGTTTTGCTTAAACCTCAGTTGCTAGTTGAGCATACCCCACAGCGTTGTAACAAATTTAGGCTAAAAGCATGATGGCGTCGGATACATTTATAACAAGTAGATATTACTAACAGCTTTAGTATTAATTTGGGTCTGAGGAAATTCTGTAGACCTAGCTAGCCTAGTTCAAAACTCAGTATCATCATGAGTGTAAGTATAACAATTTAAGTTTTAAACGACGGCAATATAACTGGAGCAGCCTTAAGTGCGAATAATTAAAAATATCTTAATTTATGTCAGACTCCCCTGTGAAAACTATGCAGGGTATTTTAGTTATACCCAAAGATCGAGTGAGTTTGTTTTTGTCAATAAAAATATTATAAATGTGATTATATAGGAATGTGCGGAATCATAAGATGCACACTGTAAACTAATTTTTGATATATTATATTATACAGTGAGGTTACGATGAAAGGAATAAATTCAATAACATAAAGGCAATTGTGTCTGCTGAAAAATGCTCGAACACGTCAATTTAGACTTCAGAATTGGTATTTTTTGGGCCATATGTGAACCCCATATCACTTCCGATTTTCCCGGAAGTCACACCAACTTCCTTATTTTAAAAGTAACACCCTGTATGTTTTAACTGGTTGGATAGATAATCAATAAATGTTTTCAGTAAACCCAAATTTGACATTATTATCATGAATATGTACATAAATATATTTTAATAATATATACATATGCTTTATAGCATAAAGCGAAAGCTTTCGATAGGGTCACACTTACGGATGTAATACACATATTAAAGGCAAACATGATTCCCCAATGTATGATCGAATTAATCAAAAAAATTAATACAAACACTACTACACAAATAAAATTACAAAGAGATCTAACAAATAAAATTAAGATATTAAATGGTATACGGCAAGGGGATAGCTTGAGCCCATTCCTATTTAATTTAGTGATGGAACAAATTATAGAGGAGGTAAAAAATACCAACCGGGGATACCGCGTAAGGACAAGCAAAATTGACATAGTTTGCTATGCCGACGACGCTACGTTAGTAGCTGAATCAGAAAATGACCTGCAGTACATGTTACATAGGTTTCATACTGTGGCCACAAAGTACAATATGAAAATTAACACCCAAAAAACAAAGTGCTTAGTCACCAGTAAAGAACCAGTTAGGTGTAAACTAGTTGTTAACAACGAACTAATAGAACAGGTAATGGAATTCAATTATCTAGGGACCATCATATCAAGTGAAGGAAATCTGAGAAAAGAGGTAGCAGAACACATAACAAAGGCCGCGCGTATATCTGGAGCATTGAGGGATCTTATATGGAGAAACCCAGACATGAATACAGAAAGCAAAGTCAGAATATATAAAACATCAGTTAGACCGGTAATGACCTATGCCATCGAAACGAGAGCAGAGACGAATCCTACAAAACAATTATTACGAGTTAATGAAATGAAAATCCTGCGAATGCTAGCGGGGAAGACACGAAGAGACAGGGTGAGGAATGAGACCATCAGAGAAATATGCCAAGTCCAAGATGTTGTGAGATGGGGACGTGAAAGAAGAAGATGCTGGAAAGACCACGTGCAACGTCTGGAAACAACAAGAATTGCACATATAGTAATGACCCAAAATCCAACAGGACAGAGAGAAAGAGGACGACCATATAAGAGATGGAGGGATAGTTGGACATCCATATCTCAAGAACAATAGGCTGCTACTGAAATACAAGCCAAAGGCTTAATACACGAAGAAGAAGAAGAAGAAGATTAACATTATTTTGCTATTATCCCGCGGAATTTAATATCTTTACAGAAAAACGTTAACATTAAATTTATGAAAATATAAAATAATACATAAATGTTACATTTAAGCAGTATTAAATGTTATGATTTTATAAATGTATTTTTGCTGAGTACGTACAGACTTACTGTGCTATCAATAAATTTTGTGGTTATTTTTATGAGAATTCTCCTGCATACATACTATTATTATTTTCCCAAATTAAATTTTAGAACACAAAAATTATGATGCAGGCGTATGGGAAGTAAAATTTATAGCGTTTGCTACTATCCGCGGAAAGGCTTGGAACCAATCACCCGGGTACACGGAGGTCCCGCTGTACTGGGTGCTCGCAGTAGCTAACTAAACTTATGCTTTGCAAATGCAAATGAATGCTTGTCAGATTACAGCAAATTTAAATTTTTGTTGTTTTCTTTTAGGCTTTCTAAATTAGTGAAACATTTTAAAGATTCTAATCTTCTAAATTATTAGGTCACGTAAAACACAACCCAGCATAGTACACAGGGTATATTTTGCAAAGCATTTTGTATATGGCGGCTGTCAGTCCACATAGTACAATATATACTTGTGGAAATTGTCGTAATTATACACATCTACTATAAACTCTTATGGATTTGATATGGTAATAATTACCATGTAGTTCCTGTTAACAAATTTATGTGTTTATTAATTGAACGAATAGGATAGTAAGTCATTTTTAATTTACTTTCTCGATACACTTTTCCGATCATTTTTTTCCAGTATGGGTTCGTTCTACACGTATGTTTCAAATATGATAAAATACGTTCGGTAAAGTTCCGTAACATCCGTTAGTTGTATGTTTTGACTAAAATTGACTGCTATATAAAAACTCAGAAGCAATTGATTGGGATTCTTGCTGTTTAATGTCTATGTCTGATATATTTGAGTTGATCAACAATAACAATTAGCAGTGTGTTGACGATACGACTATGTTGAGCTCAAACTGAGAAATAGATAATGTAATTAACCAAGTTAGGGAGAGCGTATAGATTGTAATTAAATGGTTTACTACGTAGAAACGCACGTACACACATTAAAACCCCAAACAAAACTTTTCACGCCACATAGAATTAATTTACAGATTATCGAGCCTTGAATACAACTAATAGCGCTATTAAATATTTTGAAGTATAGATGATAACATATTCCCATGGAGTACTATTATTAAAAAGTTATAAAAACATTATGTATAACTGACGTAACTGCATCCGATGCCCAACAAAAATGATCATTAAAATGTGAATGCAGAACGTTTAGTGTAAAAGTATTATTTGCAATGAGACGGTCGTGTAAAAACTTTAACCTTTTACTATTAAAAGCTCAAAAAGCATATTCAGTGCACCGCGGTTTAATAGAAATTCGTTGTTTCACTGAGAACTAAAAATCAACAAAACTAAAGTATAATATTGAGTGTTAACGTTTAAATTGTGAACTTTCCGTGGATATTATGTTATCCGAATAAAATCAGTAGCCGTATATTAGTGATGAGTCAAAATAAACAGCTTAGAGTGTAATAAAATAAGTGTGTTAACTCAACGACGAGCAGCAAGAACTAGCGTCATTAAAATATAAAAAATATTGATTTTATATGCACGAAGCTTATTATAATGCTTTTTATCATACCTGCCATCTCAGAATGCTATTGAACTTTTCTTTATAAAGAGTTTAAAAAATAATTTCCAATAGCAAAGTCATACGTTTATAGCAGTCATAAAACAGGTTATCTTTTCAAGTTTCGTTAAAAATAAACCCATATTTAATTTCTACTGTGTGACTGTGCCTTACAGTAAAGGCACTACTGATAAGATTGGGCGTGATCTTAGAAGGTACATTATAAAGACAGTCTTTAGGACTAATGAAACTTTGGGAAACGGTTTCAGATCCGCAAAGGATCATATATCAAATTTAAAATCAGCCGGGATCTACAACATTCCATGTTCTTGTGGCTCAAACTACATCGGACAAACTGGTCGTTCTATTGAGTTAAGATTACGAGAGCGCAAAGGTGATTGCAAACATAAACGCATCACGAAATCTGCGGTGGCTGAACACACTGGTTTAACTGAGTATAAGATGGGACTTTGCAAATGCTCGGGTACTCGTCAGAGTACCTCATTATTTCCCTCGTATCATCATACGTGAAGTATGAAAGTGAGAAACAACCTAACAATATAAACAGGGAGGATGGTTTTAGACTCAGTAAAGCTTGTACTCCAGTAGTTTATCCTCTAAGGACTCCTAAGCATCATCGATCTCACGATCACCCTCCACCGGATTCGTTTTTGCCCAACGGTGACAGCCAACCAGAACTCCGTCGTTCTGCCCGACTGGCTCAAAGAGGTTTAAATACTTCCACTTCCCGGGTTTGAACTCAATGTTCTATTCACTTTGAAGATGCAAGCTGCAATGGGTTCACAAACAGCTAACAGGCATAAGCCGATTAATTATTATTGTCCTGGCAAACAAAATACATTAAGATCAAATCCTTGTCCGCCCCAAGGTTTAAATAACCTAAGCACACGTCCCTGTTTAGGCACGCAGCGCCTACGAACAAATATTGCTCAAACTTCAAGAGCAAATACTTGTAAAGGTAGACAAGCTACAGGTCGGCCGTTATCTGATAATGCTGGGTGTAGTTACCAAATGACGTCGCGGTCTCAGCCGAAAGTAAATTGTTAGAAAATGAGTTAAACATTTTCAAGATGGCAATACGCGAATTAAACATCTAGTGAAATGCCATAAAATACATAGCTAACGCAAATCTGGAGAAGAAAATGTTCTCGTTCATAAAACCTTGGAGATGCTGCATTGTGTTGGATGCTCCGAATTTGTTTTTATTGGAGAACAAGAATGTTAACCTTTAATAGATTTCAATCATTCGCTGGTAAAATCAGAAATGTAATTGTGTTTTTCTTGTGGATTTTTCAAACTTAGCCGACAAAATAAATGCCGATAGTTATACTACAGGAACTTTAAATCAACTCGTGAAGAAATCCTTATCCTTTTGCTTAACCATACGAGGTCTCCAACAGTTGCAACAGTAGAGAACACTTTCAGCATTACGCTAAGCAACTCACATACAGGGTGCAGCAAAAGTTTTAAATATTAATACGATTAAAAATAAGTTAAAAAGTCTTAAATAACATCGGTGCATAATGGAAGCAGTTGTGAGCGATTTTTTACCAATATTTTACTTAAAAAAACAAATACTATTCCAACTGCAACGCTGTGAAGTTCTGTGTTTGAGGGTAGCTAAAAAGTTTAGTGTAAGCAACATCTGTATATAACAATGCGGAATTGTAACAGCGAAATTAACAATTCGAGAAGGCTTGGGCATTTTTGAAAGGGTATGATCTTGAGAAGATATAGAGCTTGTGTTGATATGGTATGGTTCATTTCAAATATCTTCTTGTAAACATAAAGGCGTAAATATTAAAAATCTATCGTATTATATCAAATAATTATTTGGGGGATCTATTTCAATTGCAACTTTTCGACATAGTTTTGATGTCTTAAATATTAACCACTTTCTTCAAAAACCTGTATATCCCGAAGCTTGTGATTTCAAATTACCATTTATTTGTTCTTTTAAAACACAGCTTGTATGGAAACCGTTTTGAAACTGATGCAAATATTACGAAAGAAGTTTGAAAATGCCTAAAAATAACTGAAACTGAGTTCGTTAGAGTATTTTGGATATTCTGATACGTTGCTAACAATAATCGGTAGTTTGGCCACTAAATAGGAAAACAGATATCTCTTGTAAAATATAGTGCGTCTCCCTTAAGAGTGTACCACCGCTATATATTTATTCGATTTTATCCGATTTGAACCAAAATTTCCTCAAAGATAGCACATTATAGTCTACTTATGGCCAAAAACCATTCACCCCCTTCAAATGCAAAGCATCCTGCTGTACTAAAATAAATGGTAAAAATAAAATCATACATTAGTCATTATTTTATCGGAAAAATTTACTAACGAAAGTTCTTCAGAATTGTCCCGAGAGATTAAATCCAAAGTTTCATCAAAATTAAAAAATATGGAAAAGTCCAAACTATTATTTTCATGGCCTTTTGCGTTTAGAAAATCGTGCTTTGGTAATTTTGTTTGAAATAAAACGTAAGCTGTCAAGTTGTTGCTTACGATTTATCTTTGGCCATAAGTAGACTAATGTGTTGTATCTTTGAAATCTTGGTTTAAATCGGATAAAAACTAATAACATATGAGGGTGTCACACTCTTAGGTGGGACACACTGTACACACTACCAACATTTAAGTTTTGTTTCATATGGATATTTGGATTTCGAAAAATTTTATATATTAAACTGTCTAGAATTTATTAAAATTGATTATCCTGCATACACGCTGAGAGATTTTAAAAGGACAACTCATGTTGATGACTAAAGATCATCAAATTATTTCGAAGCTTTTCTTTATAAGGTCTTGCTATGTCAAGACAATCAACGTTTAAACCTTGGAAACATCGATTTTATTGAAACTAATCGATTTGTGGTCGAATATAAGCATATTCAGACTTGAAATATTAACAGTTATGAGCATGTTACCCTTTTAAACGGGTAGTTTTTACTTCAAATATATGTGTATGTATGTATGTGTTATCTACAAGTTATTTAAGAAATGTTTTGCATAACAGCCTAAAACATTTGACATGTGCTTTCACTGAGTATATAACTTTATTATCACATCCAGATAAATTGTACATCTGTTTAATCTGAAACGGTTTACCGATTTCGCAGTAAACACTATACCGCCACTTGAAAAAAATTCTGTGTATTTCAACGGGATCACAGAAAAACTTTTTTTGTGAGCGTAAGTTACGTAATGTTATTTAAAAATGAAGTATAGACGTTGATTGAACCAATATATTATTCAACATCTTTTGGGTAATATTTATATTCCTAATCTAAAATAAGTTAATATTTTTAGCTATATCAGTAGTCCAATATAAAAACAGAAATACATTTTCTTAATTTATGCTTTCATGAATAATATAGTAGGTTACAAGCTGAACGACAATTTTACTTTCCTGTAGTTCTAGAATGGAAATGTACCGTGATAGTATAAACTTTTAGGCGATAGTTTAATAGCTAGTATTCACTGGTACTATAAAAACTAAATCACCGCACCAAAATCTTTGTATGACATATGTATCTCAAAAAAACAGTAATAAATGCTCATTTTTTGAATCGATCATAATGTATTCCCACATTTGTAGTATGGGAAAGTCAAATTGCTGTTCAGTTTTGAAGTAAAAGCTCTTAATATTTCAACGCTTTTAATATGTAGTTTTAGATGAGGCTATATTCTACAAAGTAATCATCAATTATTAAAATGTTATGTAAAGGTTCAAACATGGGTGGACTTGATATGCAATAAGCTATAAACAAGGGCAATTGAGCCAATTTGCTTAAATTTTAAATACCTTATGCCGAGAACAAGTAATAATAAATGCGACAAGAATGGGATAACTAATTGATGAATGGCCCAACGAAGGTTAATAATGATATTTAAATGTATCTTTATTTCTTGTCCCGTCCCACCCGTTGTCCATTAATTCCTTGTCACATTCATTAGTATCCTATGTGTCCCGTATAATACGGTCAAGCACAAAAATAAATAATGCAGAAAGAATGCGTTATAAATCACGACAAAAAGAAATTAAGTTTGCCATTACTAGACCTAAGGTCCAGCACATCCTGAAGTAATTTTAAGTAGTAAAGAGTATCATTGCCTATTGCTTTTACTGTAGTACGTGTTAACGTTAATATTAAACCGTTATCAAAGAAATTCAGATTATTAGTCCACCCTGTGCAGATGAAACTTACGCAACAGAATCATTGAGGTCTTCATCCGTATCATCTTCTGGATCATCCTCAGTATCGTAAAATACGTCGTCGTCTGCATCTTCATCTCTAGATTCTTGACGTTCACGACGTTTGTTCGATTCTTCTGCATTCAGCATGGATTTTGGTATAACAACATCCCTGGAAAAATATATTAGTTGTAATATGAATCTTGCAGTTAACAAATTGCTTAAAATATTAAATATAAGAATTTATATTAAACCAAAAAATTATTTCGCTAAAGCTGCTTCTTTTACAATTCAGAGTAGGTAAATGTTAATCGCGCTTGTTTTGTTAATTTATGTTACGAGTTACATAAGAGGAGTGTTCAAATTTAAACAGGAATTTATTTCAACACTACTACGATGCAAATTACATTACTTTTCGATGTAGTTCCCCTGCCTAGTAATGTACTTGCGGCACCGATCTGGAAGCTTTCTAATACCCTCCTGGAAAAAGCCTTTGGGTTGCATTCGATAACGTCGCCAAACAAATAAAAATAGATGGGAGCAATATCAGGACCAAATGCTGCGTGCGGAAGAAGGTGCCACGGAAGTTTGTATATGGATTCATTTATCTGAGGGTGAGCATTGTTTTGTAGAAAGCAAACAGAACTTTGTCTTCTCTTCTGTTTATTCCTGAGCAATTGTTTAAATTTTTTGCGCAAAAGGGTCGAATAATAGTCTGTATTAATTGTCCGACATTTTGTAAGAAAATCAACAACGAGCACTTGGCAATTCCAAAAAAATGTTGCCCTCACTTTAGTAGCTGACAACACAGTTATTGACTGTTTTGGTTTTGGAGATGTGGTGTGATACCACTGTATGTTTGAACTTTTTGACTCAGCAGTAAAATAACGTACCCAGGTTTCTCTCTCATATAGTTATAGTAAAGAAGAACGGATTTGTCAACGATTCAACTTATAATGTTCGGTCAACAAGCGTAAAATCCACCTAGCACTTACCTTACGATACTTTAGCTTGTTTTTATGATGTGTTCAACACACGATACGATACAAATTTGTAAATATTGAGAAACATAACGAAATGTTACCCGTCTGTCTTACTGAATAATGGCGTTAAATTTTCCTTAATTTTCACAACTAACCAAGCGTCGTACATGAGGCTCATTTTCTACACGAGTTCTCCTGTCTCTAAAAGATTTCGACCGCGCCGAAACTTCCGACTTTTAAACATTGATTGTTGTATAGTGCTCGAAGTGTAATAATTTCAGTCGAATTTACGCCTTCATGCTTTAGAACTTTAATTATCGTGCACTGCACTGTACCAGTAGCGTGGTCACAAGATATAGGGGTTTTCTTCGTTTTATCTTCCGTGGGACCCCCCTAAAAGTTGCCAATTGGCTAGAAAATATGACTGGCAAAGTTTCAGCTCAACTTGATAACGTTAACCCCTCACTGAGATTAAAGTTTAGAAAAATTGCGATTTTTAGCAAAACATCGCAGTATAATAATTTCAGTCGAATTTAGGCCTTCATGCTTTAGAACTTTAATTATCGTGCACTGCACTGTACCAGTAGCGTGGTCACAAGATATAGGGGTTTTCTTCGTTTTATCTTCCGGGGGACCCCCCTAAAAGTTGCCAATTGGCTAGAAAATATGACTGGCAAAGTTTCAGCTCAACTTGATAACGTTAACCCCTCACTGAGATTAAAGTTTAGAAAAATTGCAATTTTTAGCAAAACATCGAAGTTTTTCCTCAACAAAATGGAAACCATACATCCTAGAAACCTAATTATTATCTTATTTTATAGGAAATTTTGTTGCCTTGAAGTTTTACTTTTATCATTTCTTTTTCTAAAACGCATATATTTAGTGGTATTTAGCATTTTTCAGGTCAGGTCGTGGTGCATATCCTCAAAATCGCAGCCCAACTAATTTAGCCATCATCTGGCCCTGTTAATGCGTTCATCATCATCATCATCTGACATGGAGCTGACTCGAGGGTCACTCCTGGATTACGCCAGGCCCACCCCATGCCAGTAGGTGTGTAGGAATTTAATGGATAGGGTGGGATCGGTTGGGGTATTGCACAACGTTAGCATGTCTGCAATGCATACCGCAAGACACCGCTGCTGCAACACCAGGTAGTTAGTAAGCTACGCATCAATGGGGTTTTTGAGTACGTAACCGAGACCGTTATGCGATTATGCATTTGAGCCTAATAACTTTGGTGTCAAAGTTTCACATTGTTCTTATTTCACATCAATCTATTGTTCTAAGGTTACAGATTGCACCTATCTTAGTTTCCTAATAACTAATAAACTACTTAATATTTACTCCCAAACTTATTTAAACTGTCCGTTACGCGATAATGCCTCTGAACTTAGCTTTGGTATCAAGTTTTATATTGTTCGTATTTCTTATCTATCTATTGTTTTAAGGTAACAGATTGCTCCGCTCTTAGTTTCCTAGTGACTACTTAACTGCTTAATATTTACCGCACTGTTTTGCCACTTAATTGGAAGTTCGATTCTGGATGGTACTTCCTGCTTTTCCCTAACCTTCCCCTCTGCAGTTGACAGCTAGATCTCCATCGTTTTCTTTCGCACTGGTACATGTTTCGTTTCTTCTCCTTTGTTTTCCCCTTCCTCACTTTCTTTCTTTTTCTTCTTCTCCGTTAGCCTGTTCTTCTTCAGTCGATTCTTGATCGGATTCTTCCATTAGTGCGTAGATTCTTCTTGCCTCTCTTCGGATATCCTCTTTTCTTCGTGCCCATTCCTCCCATGTCTGCTTAGGCATGCCGGTGTTTTGGATGTCCCTCTACAATGATGTATTCCACGTGTAGGATGGTCTTCCGATCTTCTTTTCTTCTGTTTGCATAGCACACGCTTGCTGTAGAGGATGGTTGGCAGGTCTTCTTAGCATATGTGCCCAGTATTTGATTTTTGATGTGGTGAGCCGTTTCGTTATTGTTTTCCATTCTAGAATTTCTTGTGCCGTCGAAATGTTTTCTTCCCCAGTGGTTCGTTGAAATAGTTTGAGTATTTTCTTTTCCATCCTTCGAAGTGCCATTCTGTTGGCTTTCGTGATTGCGGTGGTTTTCAATCCGTATAGAGCAGTTGTGGCTATCATGGAGTTGTATATTATCTTCTTTATTCCGCTTGGTAGTTTTTGTTGTTGGAGGAGAGGAAGAATCATGTGTGTGGTTTGGTGTGCTTTGGTTATTCTCTGGTTTACTGTCTCCGGTCTTGCTAATGAGTCTGGGAGATAAACCCCTAAGTACTGGATTTTGCGTGTTTGTTTTAGTTCCCGGCTCCCAATTTTCAGTGTGTTATCGGTTGCTTCTCTTGAGTATTATTCACGATTTGAATTTTTATGACCTTATACCAAGAATTTTAGTTGAGACGGCTTGTATGCTTCTGTCCCTGAAAAAGGTCTCTATCTACCTGTTTTCTATCCTTGTCGTTTTTACCTAAAATGCGCCCCAGATACCTATCCGCTTGTACAGTCTTACAATCGTTTGTTACAAAATTCCCCGGTTTTAATTTCCCTTATCAATTGTATTTTATTTCTTTATATCTATTAGACTACAAATACTGCAAAAGACTACAAAAGGCTCCGTAAGCAATAAATCACTCAGCTTTCACTGCCCTTCCTCCGTCTTTCTGCTTTCCCTGCCGATCGCCAATCCTTCACCTTTGATAGATCGTCAGGTATTTCTCCTTCCTTCCGTCCCAGTTCGCGCACACACGCAATGAAGGTAGAAGAACTGTGGTAGCCGATTGTCAACGATTACTAGGAAAACTCGCACATCTGGCCCTGCTAATGCCATTTGTCCCACTCACTCCTTTACTTAGCATTAGCCTAGTCCTATTATGCCATGATACAGCATGTAAACTTTTAGCATGTAAGCCATTTGTAAAGATTGTATGGGATTATTAGCATAAAATAAGTAATCTGGGCCAAATTTCAAATTTTTTTTTGAAAAATTAAAAAAACCAACAACCCAAGGATGATTATAAAGAATTCATCCAACTTGCTTAATTTTTTTAAGACGTCTTCCTCCAAAAAATGTTTCATTTAGAGTACCGGGCACTATTCATCACGCTAGATGGATGGCAAAGGCCATTTATTCTCTCAAAATATATCTTTTCAGGGATCAATTTTCTTTAACTGATTTAGAGAAAGAAGGTATTGAAGATATTTGTCTATTTATAATCAATATTTATGTAAAAGCGTTGTCCAACGCCGCCAAACCCACTTGGCCCCCAACCAAGACCTACAATTATTAAAATGTTTTGTTAAATATAAGAAAATTGATAAATAGGTTGCAGACAAAGCACTGTCTAAAATGACGGACCATCAACTCGGAGCAAGTTGCATTTTCATTTTTCGATGATACTTTGGGAAAAAAATGCGAAAACAAGCATGGTTGGAAAATTAAGGTCTGAAGTAAAAAATGATGAAAATGATTGTGATGACAGGGATGTAAAAGCAACAAGTTGATCATTTATTAGACGTTGATTTTTTGTTTCTCCTCGAACTCTAAATTTTTTTAAGAGATTTCAAATCGATACAGAATGTTTAAGTACGTTATTTAAAAGCTAAAAAATAGTGAACGGTTTAAGGGTTGTTAATGACACAGCTGAAAGGGGGGCAAAATTAATCCAAGACTGCAATTCCTGTTTGACGAAAGACGACGAATAACGGCAGTTTCTGTTACAAGTTGTATCTGAAGGTAGACAAATTTTTCCTGACTCTTCGAACGCTACTTTATCTAAGCCATTACCATCTTAATATCAAAATTGTAAAAATTAATAATTTAATAATATGTATAATTTAATCTTATAATTAATAAAATGCATTTAAACACTATTTGTTATTATTTTTACATCTTTCTTGCTCTTCTTTTCCTCTAATTTCTTCATTTTCAATTTGGATTTTGTTGCATTTACTTTTTAAAACACCTCCAATCAAACTTATTTTAATGTACAAATTGAAAAATACAAAAAGCAAAATCTGGAAAGCAGATGTAACTGAATGTTGCAATGTTTTTAGGCTTCTGCATGAAAAGTCACTTTTGGGGATATGCACCACGACATCACCTGAAAAATGCAAAATACCACTAAATCTATAAGTTTGAGGAAAAAATGATGGAAATAAAACTTCAAGCAACAAAATTTCCTATAAAATGAGGTAAGAGTCAGGTTTCTACGACGTATTGTTTCCATTTTATAGAGAAAATACTTCGATTTTTTGCTAAAAATCGCTATTTTTTCGAAACTTTAATTTCAGTGAGGCACGCGTTAACGTTATCAAGTTGAGCTGAAACTTTTCCAATCACATTTTCTACCCAATTGGCAACTTTAAGGGGGGTCCCCCGGTAAACATTCGAACATTGATTTCTTGTGAGCACTTTACTGTACCAGGTTACAATGAACATAACTTTCCGACTTCCTACCCGCAACTGTCAAAATATTATTCCAGTGAAGCAATTGCCCTTAAGATGTTAATAAGAGTCCAACCTTTAATTAGTTTAATTTTAAAATTCAGATAAGGTTTTAATTTAAATTTGACACTCTTCATATTACTGCATTTAAAAATGGTTACCTGCATGGATATACGCTGAAGAGATCAGGTATATCCCACACTACTTCCGCGCTATTTATCCAATGTTGTATTGTATTAAAGCGCATCAAAAGTATTTCAAGAGCACATCAGCCAATTTTGAAAGTTGAGAGAGTAGAGATTAATTAATTTCACTCAGTAGCTTTGTAAACAAGTTAATTTCAACCCCAAACTCCAGACTGGAGTTTCTACGTGAAGAGTAGAGAGGGAAAATTATACATTCCTACTCGCATACAACATACATAATGAAATTTACCCGTTCTTTTGTAGCTCCTTCTTAGACACGCAGACAGCAGTGAAAGCGTCTTCTAACAAACACATTTCCTTCTTTTTACAGTTGAGTGGTCGACAGAGGTCACCTGAAAAAAAGAAAAAAAAATATATTATCAATGAATATTTATAATATATTTATTATTTAACACCTTTGTAAATTTATGAAAATATCCGTAGGGAGCACTACTAAAAGGTATATACTTGTATACACTTGCATAAGTCATGCCAGTGAATCTGTTCTTTTGATGTATTCTGTCTGTTCCTGTTCCCTATTTAAGCCCACACAAGACTTGCAAATTGGAAAATTTAATTAAGAACTGCGGTCAGCAATCGTAATAATGAGTTTACGCAAGCGTTATCTCCAGATTTGCACCGAAAAAGAGGTTTTCGTGTTAATTATAAAGAAAATAAGATGAGTAAGTATAATTAAGCTCTGTAGAGAGATATTTTGATGTTAGTCTGTAGTTTTTTGAATACAAACTATTACTGAATTCTTGAATAATGAATTTAAATTTTAACTGAGTACGGACATGAAAGGAAAATATTATTTCTGTTTAAAAATTAGCGTCGTGTCCATATATATATTACACCCTTATAAGTAAAATTAGTTAGGACGTTACATTGCCCATGCTCGTCACGCAAATCTCCCATTCATTAATTAGTGAAAATGTGAAATCCCCAGAAGTTGACATCGATGTATTACCTACAAGTTATGTAGTGAAAATTCAAAGTGACATCTGCGTTTAAACAAACAATTCATCAGTGATGCAAATACATCGTTTACGTAAGTCTTTATTAAAAATTCAAATTTGAACATACCGAGCAGAAAAACAAACATGTCCAGTAAATACCTTAGTAATTTTAAATTGCTATTATTACTTTATACTGCGATTTGCATTACAATATCTTTATCATATGTATTATATCACAAAAAAATTTAAATTAACTCTAAATTTAAAAATTTGTCCGTTGTCAGTCTTAGTACCAACAGGTACATGAAAATTTAATCATAAATACCGTACTATAAAAATATTGTTAGTTATATCATTTCCGCTACTTCATTTTTATTAAATAATTTTATTAGAGTGCTTTGTATGCAGATATACGTTATATCTAAGCATTAAAATATATTTGGCTGGTAATATAAAAATATCCCGAAAATAAAATTTATGAAACAAATTCTGCAACCCTACTGTTAATGGCGGCCATCGGGCATGAATTACGAGCACATCCTCCATTATGATTTATGATATGCATACGTAGGTATGATATATGTTAAAATTTATGTAAGTAAGAATTAATGGGCCCTTGTATTTTTATGACTTAAAAAAGCCTAAAATAAAAAACAACAATATACACTAAAACATTTTTAATATAAAATAAATCCATGTAACGTATTACAGCAGACACTTAAATAAAACGAATGTAATATTGCACGTTCGATTACACTTTTTATCTCATTTTACGAACGCGGTATACTTTCATTTGCAATATCTTTACAACCGATAGCTTTACAATAAGTTACATTTCTAATGCTAATTAGTAAAGACCGGATATTCAGGCACTAAAAAATACTGAAATAGGCAGGCAAAAAGGCAATAAAAAATCTGGAAATAGGCATTTAAAAAAATAAAATAGGCATTATTATTTAAGTATTTTTATTGTATTAATCGGAATTACAACTTATAACCAGATGTTTTTTAAGATTTTCGGCAGTTAATCTTTGCCTCCTATCAGAAAATATATACTTCAGTTTCGAAAATGACCTTTCTACATCTACTGATGCAATTGGTGCGAATTTAAAACGTACGATTTCATTAATTTCATAATTTAAGGTATTTTCTTGATCTGTATTACCTGAAAGAATGTTGGCTAAACTTTTTATAGCCGCAAAGTCTTTGTTCGCTGCAATTACAGATTCACATTTGACCTTTATGATATGGCCCTTATTACCAGAAACGCTACAGATACTTTTGATGGTATTATTTACAATATTAACGGCATCAATCAGAGTCAAATCTCTGCTTTCTAAACTTGTTATTGTACTAGGAAGTAGAGAATAATTAGCAGAAATAAATGCTAAATCATTTTTTAAACTTTTCTTTTCTAAAAGTCTTTTCACAGTTTTAATTGAAGCCGCCGAATCTTCATCTAAATTTGCAATTATATCTTTAATTGTTTTTAAATTCGTGGCATAGTAACATGCAGCAGAAATACGTATTTTTTTCGAAGCTATGAAATTATGTTAAAGTACTTACTTAAACAGGTAATGCAGATTGAAAGAAACATTTGTTTATTATGACATGACAGTTGATGAATTAGGCAGGATAATCCTTCTTTTGTCGGACGTTAATCGCCAAGGGTAGAAATTTTACAACCAAATTTCAGGTAATATCTTTTTCTGGGAAAGTA
>JABXWE010022198.1:0-17982 GCA_014611495.1 Limonius californicus | reverse complement strand
ACCTGATAGATCCGGTACACAGTCAGAATCAAAAGATGACTTTCATTATATTACTTATTTCCATTTCTTCTGTAGTAATGCTTGCAGTTTATAGGGTGTTCATTATCCATTCGCGTTTTCCTTTTCCTTTGCAGTTTTTGTCATCATAGGATCGGTCCGGGGTTCCAAAGCTGGAATTGAGCTCTCAAGTAGATTAATATACCCTACGAGAAGTTACCGGCCTCTCATTAGTTGGATTTTTTTCACCTTTTCTAGTCTAGATCCATTGTGTTCTGCGACACAGAGGCACCTCTGGTAGGATGTGGCTCTTCACCACACACAATGGTGTTGGACAGAGAGAAGCTGTGGACCTTAAAGCATCTATAGTACGCTACACCTGTCCCTGGATATTCTACTCTTACCGCCACCCCTATTAGTAAGTAAAATCATTAAAGCATTTCAAAAAGATTTATGTACAATACGAACATCCCAAAAGACTGCAGGAAAAGTATTACAGTTCCTATCTATAAAGAAGGTAACAAAAAAGATTCAAGCAACTATAAAGAAATTACGTTACTAAGTGCTGCATATAAACTATTTACGATCGTAATTAAATAGAAATTATATAGCTATATAACGATTAGCGATGAACAACAAAGTTGTCGCAATATTACGTTCATGGTAGATGCTATATTTATAGTAAGGCAAATTAAAGAGGAAGCTCTAGTATTTATTAAACCAGCATATATGTGTTTCATTGTCACAACGAACACGTTTGATAAAGTAAGACTCAAAGATATTGTCAAAATATTAAAATCCAAAAGAGAAGGTATAGCAAAATATTATAAATGTCGTAAAAAAAATTTAATACAGGCAATACAATACAATAAGTATATCAGTAGAAAAATAACTTACAGAAGAAGTACAAATGGGATCAAACAGGGTGGTAGTCTCAGCCCTTTACTCTTTAACATAATCTTGAATGAGATACTAGAGAACGTTAGAAGTTGTCGTATGTGATATCGAATGGGCAACACGAACATCAAGATAGTAGGCTGTGCAGATGCGTAAGTATAAGTAAGTTTAACATGAAGATAAACGTACACCAAACAAAGGCCCTCACATAGCTAAACACAACACACGTTGTAAATTAGCAATAAATGGCGAAATTATAGAACAAGTTAGGAATTTTACATATTGGGAAATAAAGATCTCTAGCTACGGTGACTTGTACAAAGAAGTTCTGAAACAAACCAATAAATCGGCTGTGTTGGCTAGTGTTGAAGGAAAAGTAAACATTTATAAGACGAGTATACGACCTCTAATTACATATGCGATTGAAAATAGAGCGGGCAGAATGAAAACCAAACAGCTGCTACGAACGAATGAAATGCGTGTATTAAGAACGATTGCTGGAAAGACAATACACGATAAAATTAGGAACACACATAAGAGAACAATGTAACACCGAAGATATTGTCAGATGGTGAAGAAATAGAAGGAGATTGTGGAAAGAATACGTAGAGGGAATGAATGACCAACGAGTAGTTAAAATCAGTATGACGCAAAAACTACATGACCAAAGATTACCAGGCAAATCACCCAAACCGTGGCAAGACTGCTGGACGCCATCGTTACAAGAACACAGCTCATCAAATTAACAGGTCTAAGACCTATCATAAGAAGAAGAGAGAGGAAGCGAAATGAGCGGCTATGTCAACTAGTTCTGTAAGGTGGGATCACTAAATGCAATTCTTACATTTTTATTTCCATAGATGCCAAACTGCCAAAGCTATTGACAACCACAACGAAAATGTTTCTACATAAAAATTAACTGCTTCAAGCTAAGCTTCCCAACGAACGAGTAATAATTGTCTGAGGTAGTAACCTAATATTTGGGCACTTCTCTACATATAGTTCTCTATGAGGTAATGATTTTAAAAAGCCATTTCGACAGTGGTGTGAAAAAGTTTTGCATCGGTTGCACAAATACGATAAATTGTAGTTTAATCCCATTTTTTCAAACAGTTTTCATTTCATCATTGCAAATATGATACAGGTACTTCAACACAATACTAGTAATAATAGTAGCCCAAATGTTGATTAATGAAAAAACGGAAACAATTCGATATATAAAACTTATTCAAGGACAGAAAGTTGCTGCATTATATATAATAATGTAGTCTACACCTAAACGTTTATTACAATACACACTAATTAACTTTAAACTATTTTAGTACTTAATAGGCCATCCTTTGTTTTAATAACTAATTTACAGCTTTTTGGCAAAGAATTCATCTGTTTTTGTAATTCTTCCTTCGTAAGGCAGTAGGGATTCCCGTAATTTCATTTTTTTGGGTGAGCATTTCTTCTTGAAATATCGTTAGAAATCCTCCGCCATAAGTTTTCTATAGGATTTAAGTCCGGGGATTGTGCTGGCCAGGCTATTCTTTTAACTTTATTGGTCGACATCCAAGATTGAAAAACTTTTGCTATGTGACAAGGAGCATTATCATCTTGAAAGGTCAAGGCTTTGTCAGCAAATAACTCTTTACCACTAGGCAGCAGCTTTTCCTGTTGGACATCAATGTATTTAGTTGCATTCATCGTGCAAGATAGAACGTGCAGTCTACCAACACCTTCAGCAAACTTGCAGCCCCATAGCATTAAGAGATAAGTTTTTGATAGTCATTAAAATCAAATATGTAAAAGTAATTTTTGGAAAGTATGCCATAAATGTAGCTGAATTTCAAGAGATTATTATTTTCTTGGGTGATACAGAACTTTTTCACACTACTGTACATTTTGCATTAAATCATTTACTACAGGGTATTCATTACTCACTGTTCTTTAACTAAATTTAATCCATATGCAAGACAGCTTACGTGCAGCATATTTGCATAAAATATTTCCAAATTTTAACAGCCTTTAATATGTAATCTACTCCATCAAGATAAATGATTTTAATGTTAGTTATAGCTTCCAGTAGACTAAAACCCTAAATAAAATAATATTTTTGTTTATAACTGTACAAGAAAACTATAAATAATAAATGTTAAGTAGTTAAACTTATAAAGCGAAATAAAGTTAGTATTCGTTCTATTCAAAATGTTATATGTTACAAGATACGGTTTGTACTACTCGTTCGAACAAATTCTTTCAACAAATGTGGTGGCTACCCCCTTGCGTATGTGGTTTCAGCAACTGAAATCCATATACCATTGTGCCCAATATTATTTGTTGGGACTTACCAAATGATTGCATTTGTGTAGATAATTTTTGCCGAATTTTTGACTCCTGTGAAATTTTTCTTTTGCAATATTTTTCTCACAAGGATTTAAGTTGAGAGTTTTCTATTTTTCTCCACGGAATGTTTGCCGACAAAAAAGCCTCACATAGTTATCAAAAGCAAAATCATTATTTTGCTTAGCGATTTTCTCGTTAAAAACTGCTTTAAAGGCTTCTGATGCGTTTTCCTCATGCAAACTTGGATTTTTAATTCTGGTCGACTAGATACTTTATATCGCTTGACACCTGTTATAGTAGCAATTAATATGAAATCAAATACTAAAGACTGTACTAATATATTAAACCAGTATTAACTTACGAGTTTAGAACAGACTAAGCAAAAATAACTTTCCTGTCAATAGCTACATATTCATAATTCTTTATTCATTCACGGATTGGTTCGCTTCTACATACTTTAATTGTATATACAGCCAAAGCGGTGTTAAATTAATTAGAGTCATTTAAAACACAAACAAAATAGAAAACGAATGGGAAATCACATAGCAATACATACATTTGAATGTGTCTAAACCTGGATAAAGACTGCCCCATTTTTTCCAGTTCTTAATGTTTTCTGTTCAAGTAGGAGTTGGAGAACAAATTTCTAAGTACTAAGTTTTTACCATAGATGCAATAAAATACAGAAATTTTAGGAAGTTTGTTTTCGACTAATCCCTCTTAATATGAAAGCCCTTAAGCACAGTTTGGAAATACCCGTTCATACTATAAATACTTACATACACATGTATATGCATATTTGCAGTAGTTACACACACACACTGTAGCTGTGTAAACAAACCATAACAACAAGATATCAGTACTTATCATGAATCAAACTAAATTTAATATGTTGAACTTTTGCTGTGTTCAGTTACCACATAGAGGTCTAAAAGATGGAACTTACATTAGCGGTTTTTGTGTTACTCATCGCCAAGTGGCAGGTGAAATAATAAAAAATATTTAATTGCCTATAACTAAGCTCAATTATTTTGTAAACCTAGTTTTTATATGTAATGTTCTAAATTATAATTAAAACATAACCAAAAGGTAGCAACATTCAGTTCTATAACTGGTTTCACACTTGCGATGTAGAAGTTCTTTGCAGTGGTTTTAAAATGAATACCTACCTTAATAGTTATAAATAAATTGAAAATATTTGAGGGCCACTGTAAATATCATCTTCAGTATCAAATGCTACATGTTAGCATACTCTTGGCAAATGTCTCTTTGAAGATTTAACACTTTAAACCTTTGTGTGAAAAGGATTAAATGTTTACCTAAATTTATCAACATTGTATTTGTATCTCCTCCAAACTGCATGCAAAGTGTGAAATTAGCTAAATCTAGAAAATTTCTTGTGAAGGTCGATGGTAGAGCAGTAAGATTTGCCGAGGAGTCTAGAAGGTGGAATGCCGAGGGAGAGGCTTGCGTAGCAGAGTTGAACTTGGACAGGTATAAGATAATAGAAGCTAATTGGTACGTAGAGTTGCTGCTAGATGATGACAATGAATTTACCGAATTTCTGGGATGTTTATTTAAAAAACTGGGTTTTATGAAGTCGAATGGGGAAATGGATTTCCAGAAGATTAAAGAAGAATTTCTGACCCTTGGGGCAGAAGATGCCACATACAAGCAACGTGTTACCAATTCTGTGGAAAGATGCCAAAGGAACTCACCTAAGGGATGGACCCAAGGATTGACAGCTTTAAAAAATTTAGATTGTGTTGGAACACGATTAATCGAGCCTTTAAGACGTTTTAAATCGAATGTAAAGAACAGTTTAAATGCTTAATTTCAACATTAGAGTTATATTAAAACTAAATTATAAACATTGGCATTATACAAGAATGTGACGCAAGGAAAACGATTGCATTCATGTAGAAGTGAACATTTTTGAAATATATCAGTTTAATCAAGGTAACAGACGTATAACAGTTTTAATCTCAATTTTAAATGTTGTTAGTTTAGTGCATAATATAATACACTGTTACTATCTATGTATTCAATTTCTGTATCGGAGTACTAGTAACTCATGTAGTTGAAGTGCTCAAAAATATGTACAATACAAAAATATGGTTGTATAATTTTCATTAGTCAATACAATTATCAAAATATATATTATTGAAACTATCATATCCTGAGTAACTAACTATACATTTAGGGCCGGCCTTTCAATGTTCCGATAAAAGTTGTTATATTCATTTGAATTTGCCACTTCATTTGACTTAGACTCTTATTTTAATTGTCGCTCCATAGTAATCAAAATTCTATTTTAATTGCAATTCTTAAGTCAATCGCTATATTATTTTTTTAAATGAGTTATGGAAGGCCACTTTCATAAAGCCTGTGACAGTTCCCTTTGTAGGCTAGATTCGCCGATCGGAAACAATTCTCGGAAATGTTTACTCTCGAAAGTCGCACGTGTTACTTCCTTCCAGAACAATTGCATCATATTTCTCCATGTGGTGTAATATTTTTGACCGACGCATGTTCGGTTGCGTTTAGTTCTTCAGTCGGTCTTCCACCTTCGACTCCGGTCTACCAATTCCATCTGTGGGGACCGTTAATAAATCAAATACTGCAGAGGCGGCTTATGTTTTTGATAAGTATCGATCGCGTGTAGTTTCGTATCGCTGTTATCACCGTGGAGTGAACAGAATATCGACAAGTGTCGGATTTAAAAGAATCACGCTGGAATTTTAAACCATGGAAAGGCAATTCATTGCGAATTTGCCTATCGCTTTTGGCGGATTATTATCGAGCCCATTTGTTGTTCCTGTACATGTGCCGTTGCTTCGCCAAACTACGAGGGTTGTGCAACAAATATTTCGTCTCGAACTTTTCCCGAACGTCTACCTTTTTGCCCGGATCTGAAAACGTCCCAGACTGTACCTGCATCTGGAGAACATTTCGAAATTGTGCCTGCCTCTCTCTCTACTCCATTCACGGGAAGTCAAGGTAAAGGAACTAGTTTTTTTGTATTGTGGAAAAACCTTTTACGCGTTAAGGTGCAAAATTTTAAGTGATTGAACCTTTCTTTGTTAATGCGACAAGACGCGGTCTTCAGTCTTCAGTCTTTGCCGTCTTTTTTGTATTGTGTCATTTCCAATAGCTTAATTACATGTGTTTTAAAATTTACTGCCTCTTTTATTGTTGAGTACTTTGTATTTGTGTGAGCATGAATTTTGCAAGCTTTATAAACAGGAGGGAGGCACAATAAAGGTGAGTCCGATTCCCGTAAGCTGTTGCAACCTGCAATCAGCTGTGCTTTGGAAGGTGGCGCCCGTTAATTACGACATACCCTGTTCACAGCTAGAAAGATTTCCTCTCGTAAGCGATTTCCGTGAACTCCCATTACTCCTCTGAGCTAAGCTGCAGGCCTTTTTCCACCTATCCGGTTGCGGGTAGACGAAAAAGATCGTTTGGCCCGTAACAAAGTCTACGATAGTTGTCAGGCGGTATAAACTAACCCCTAGGAGAAATCTACCAGACAGGGTTTTTGTGCCTTTCAATACAACTTATCCTACTGGTTAGGTGTCGGCCAAATTCTTTAAAGAATGTGGAATAAGTTCCGTACAATGGTTTGCGGAAAAGGAAGCACAATCTTAAAAGTGATGAGTTAACAAATATACCTACAGTTTGTTTATTAAACGCCGAGGGTTGTGAAAGACGTCACTAAACGTCACCTGCCGTACTTGGTAGTAAAATATGGGATTTAAATTTGCAATTACATGTATAACCCTTACAATCATTTTTTCTGCGGTAGCTTTACTTACGGCACTAATTCCATCTGCAATGAAGCGCTTGCATAAAATCGCAAGGTCACGTAGAAGCAACTGCTTGCTCCATTGGTGTAACACAATAGTTTATGAAATATAAACAATTTCGTCTATATAACTGCACAGTACTTTATTATTTGATGTAACTTATTTGAATTTCTTTCAGTAATGTTTGAACAGTGGTTTTATCTAATTTAAATTTTCGGAAACACGGAAATCATCCGAATGGATTTACAAGACTAAAACTGTTTGCTTCTTTAACTTATAAAATTTATCTTGTTACGGGCCAATCGAGCTTTTTCAACGATTCGTAACTAGCTTGATGGAAAAGGGTCTCCAGCTTAGCTCAGAGGAGTAGGGGGAGTACGTGAAAATCGCTTATGGGAGAAAATCTTTATAGTTGTGTACAGGGCGAGTCAAAATAAATGGGCGCCACCTTCTAAATCCAGCTGATTGTAGGTCCTCGTGGAAGGCCGAGAAGCCAACAGCTTACGGGAACGGAACTTACCGTGATTGTGCCTCCTCCTATATATTTAAAGCTTGCTAAATTCCTACACCAACAAATACAAAAGACACAATAAGTTACAGTAATCTTTAAAACACATATAATGTAACGGTTAAAATATGACCATACAATGAAATGACAAGTTATAACGCAAAAAGTTTGAATTACATGATTTTAATTCTTGAACGTTCAGAAAAACTCGTCGCCGTTGACGCACAATATTTATATTGTAATGAATCTCTGTGGCCAATGGCGTAGAGTTTACAGGAAAAATACAGTATTAATATCTTTTACAAACAGCAAAAACTAAATGGCGATTGAAGATCGCTTTTAGGTTGCATAAAGCAAGTTCAATATCGCGAAATTTAGCAAGTTTGCGCGAGAAAAAAAAGGTTTATTTTACACTGCACCAAAAAAAAACTGGTTCTTTACCTTGAACTTCGGTGGATGGCTTACAGCGAACCAGGCACAACGGCGGCGATTTCCGGTTACAGGGTCAAAAAATAGAGAAGGAAGACAACGTTCTTCGGGACAGGGTGGGAAAGAAATGTAGCTATTTCGCTCAACCTTCAACTAGGTCGGTTGATGTGGAGACAGAAGCGAGACTTTCCGGACGACGGGAACGAACCAAATTCCAGCAAAACACTTGCACGATTTCCTTTTTTTTTTCTTTTCACATCACAAAGATCGTAACTGAATTCGACAGGAGCAATTAACTTTAATTGTCCAACACCAAAGCGAACATTCTGCTATTAATTATATATCCGACATAAGTCGATTTAATTTTGCTCTACAGCACACAATAATACGGTAAAACTTGAAGTAGCAAAAAGCGGCGTGATAGAAAAGAAAACGATATTTGAAGTTATGTCCGTCTGTCTTAAAGGTCTAGCTTCGACTGACTTAAAAATGCAACGGGAATCTCCACTCTCCCCCCAAAATTGCACCATATTTCGACATATGATGAAATGTTCTAGAATAAGGGACACGTGAGTTCTGGGAACACTTCGAGGTCGAGCGCAGAAAACAAGAGTCTGCAATTTTGACACAAAAGAAACTGTTTAACAACGGCGAAAAATATCTTACAAAGAAAACCCTTGAACAACTCTGGGACTCCCGTGGGTCATAAATTTCAGGACGGAAAACACCAATAAAACTCAATGCTCAATTCTTTAAAGACAATACAAACGGCAATGAAAATAGCGTGACCAATTCTTACGAAGCGGCAAACAAATTAAGAAATTGGTTCATACAGAGCGGCAAATTTGAAAATAACATAACAATCTATTTATTAGTTACTACACCAAAAAAATAGTATTAATTTTACACTTTATTTCCATTTATATCCGCTCTAAATGTTTTCTATCGCTTCGTATACACTCATAGCTGCCTTTTCCTGCCAAAAAGTACTGTCGGCTGCTTCTACTACCCGATAAGTTTAATCCTATGGAATAAGAAAACTCACCCCTGACGTAGCCTATCGGACGATTAAAAGACAAAAAATATCGTAGCAAGGAGGATTAATTTTACTGTTAGCTTCTCTAGAACTTTATCGGTGCATTGAAAGACCCGCCCTTATCATCAGTTGCAGTATAGACATAAATTATATAGGATGTATATGTAATGCTAAATTTTACAAATTGATTAATAATATCTATAATAGCCGGTTCATATTCATAATAACAACAACTTTGGTAAATGTAAGAAATGTATTCAAGTTCACCCGTAATTTTATATAGTTTCTAAAAACTATTGATTAGTTTGATTAATATATATAAATTAATTACTTTTATCGGTATTCTTTTTACAATTACCAAAGCTTATTAGAAAAATTGTAAAATTAAAGACATACACCATATTTTGTATGTATTTGTAGAAAATTCTAAATAGAAAATTCTAATACTAAAATATTGTACCATGCAAAGTTTAGACATCCGGTTTATTAATATACGTTATTAATCAATTCTGTTGACAGAAAAAGCTGCAATTTAGAGAAAAGAACAATCGAGAATATTTTTTCCGCAAATGTGGTCTTTTTGTCTCAAAAGTTTGTTTTTAACATTTCTTTATTAACTTATTTTCATAGAAAATACAATTTGCAACATTATAAAACAATAAATAGTCCCTCAATTTTGAAACTACAAAATCAAACTAATTCGATTAGTTGATACAATTCTGAGTTAGCTCTGACTGTTTGTACAGTTTTTATTAGTTCTTGCGTTTCTGTGTTTTTTTGTTATCTTAGTTCGTTCACTTGTAATGAACTTTACGTTCAATGAGTATGCTGATCTTTTCATGGTATACGCTTTCTGTAATGGAAATATTAACATGGCAGCACAAGGATATCGGGCTGGTTTTCCAAACCTGAGGCATCCTAGAGGAAATGTATTTCTAAAGCTGCACCAAAGTGTTCGTGATACTTATAGGTTCGTGAAAAGAAATGGGAACGCTGATCGATTAAGGTAAAGGCGCACAATGAAACTGCAAGAGCAAATATTAGATGCAACGCGAAGGTCCCTTCATAAGTTCCCGGCAATTAGCTGCATTATTAAATATCCCGTGTAACAAGACCTTAAGGTCTAGAAAGATTAATGTGTAAAATTCTTTGTTTTCAGTTTTACATTAATGATATGAATGATCATGCAAGTCTCTCATATAGTTGAACGGCCTCCTTTAAATCCAAATTAATGGTGGAGCATCCAGTTTTCTGGTGCAAGATCTTGGTTTAATATGCAGACTAATAGTCGCTCGAGGACTTATATATATATAAATAATAAAGTTAATGTCTTGTTCTATTTCCTGTTCAGGTTGGTTATCATGTGGTGTGAATACGTTGCCAAGGTGTTCTTCAAACAATTCTGCTATTTCTCTATCACTGTGTGCCCACTGTCCTGCGGTTGTCCATCTTGATTTCGTATAAATGGTACCTACTGTCATTTTGGGTTTCTTAGATGATTTTATAGGTCTCCAGATACTATTGTTGTATCGATTTAGATTGACAAGATACTCTTGGAATGATTGATCTATTAATTCTTTAAGTTTTGCTTTAGTTTGTTACTAGCTTGATTGAATATTTTGACACATGTATGAAGAAAGAAATTTGTTTCTCACAATTAACCAAAATCGCGATTTTTTAAAAGCAGAAAATACTGAAAAATTTACCAACGCCAATAACCTTTCGATTTTTTTGAGGATATTAATACACCCAATAGTTATCAATCTTTAGTTTTTTGTCTACTTTTCTGTTAAGAATATTTAGTACATGATAGAATTATATAGAATATTTGGTAACTTCCAAATCTGGTAAACAATCTTAATAATTTATGTGTTAATGTGTGCAATATACTTGTTTCTCTACGACTATAATATAATGTATTCGTTACATATACCTTTTTAGTTGAAGAATGATAGATATTCTCCATTTCCGTTGGATTCTGTTCTCTATTTCAGTGGGTCGTGGGATTCTGTATCAGAATCCAACGATAAATTGCGGAACCGGAAGCTTGTGGGCGTGGCATGTTAGCGCTTGGGATCTCCCACTTGTTTTTGAAGTAACAGTTTTAAATTTTCGTATTCGTAAAAACAGTAAGAACTAGGTATGAATAATTCAGACAGCGAAAACGCTGAGATGTGTACGCCACCAGAAATAACGGAAACCTCGAAAACGACGTGTATTAATTTACTGCCGAAAAAATCGCAGAAACAGTACACAATGGTGTACACGGCGTAGAATAGTTGTGGCTAGTGAACCGACATACGTCCATCTAAAACAAAATTTTTATTTCACTGATTCGGTCCAAAAATTGTAACTTCCTGGGAAATAGTCGTAGAGAAAGTATAGTCTCCTACTCGTGTAGAATAGCTATTATTCACTCGGATGATTCTGTCACTCGCATTTGGCTCGTGACAGAATTTTCATCCTTGTGAATAATAGCTGTCATTCTACACTCCTTGAAGAATATACTATTATTACTGCCATGTCAAGTTTATTTGTGGTAACCTCAAAAATTAAAAATATGAGTGTATACATTTGCAAACCCTTATACAGTACGATAAGTTTTCTACGAATACTTAATTATCTTAATAAGTATTCCTTTGCCGCTTGGCTAAACGATTTGCAAGAGTAATACCTTAAAGTAAATATTACGCTGCAACATCCAAAATACGACTTATTTAGTTGTACTGCTGCACCCCCGAAACTGTCAATAGGGGAAATATTACCCACCTATGTCTCTGTGATACACGTGCCCTCTAAAGGACCAATAGAAGAGGAACACCATCCATCTATGTTATTGTGACAACCGTGCGAACTTTTTTTTTTAATAAATTAGCTGGCTCTGCAACAAGATGCAATACACGGCTTTGGCACAAGAGAGATGCTTATGGCTAGGGTACATCAATTTTGTGAGAGGATTAAGTGAGTGCATTCACACCTCTGGCTTAAGTCATTTGAGCTCTGATATTGCTTAAGCTAATTATTCTAGTAGATCTTGCGGTAGCTTACGTTTTAGCCCAGTGTGTATGTTCTTTTGACCGAGGTTGAATTTGGTTGCACTTGTGCACATCACTATTTTTTTAAAGAAGTTACTAGTTAGTTTGTGAATGTAATCTGTGATTGGTGGAACACTCAATTCACGGTGTATTTGACTGTTGCGTACGAACCAAGGGCAGTTAATTGCAAGACGTAGCACTTTGTTCTGCATGGTTTGAAGTCTCTTCAATGTTGTTTTGGGTGCGCTACTCCAAACTGGACAAGCATAAGTTAGTATAGGCCGGAGAATCGCCTTATAAATTAATAGCGAACATTCAGTTCTAAGGCAGGATTTGCGGTTGATCAAGGGGTACAATAGTACGAGTCTTGTTTGGCACTCATTAAGCTTTTTGTTTAGGTGATATCCCCAGTTCAGCTTAGCAGTGAGAACTGCATAGCACGAAAGATGTAACACAGGATTATGGGGCCACTAGGGCCCCAGTTTGCAATTCATATAAAACGCCGTGATTAGTCAAACTTGTACAAGTTAATTTCTTCTAATATTGATATCTTGCTTCATAAGAATTGTTTCTTTTGCGATATCAAGCTCCTTAATTTCAAATGAAAGCTAGAAGACATTACCTAAACAAATACACAATAAAATAATAACTGTTTAAGGCGCCAGCAAAAATTGTAAGCGGAATTTTATTAACCCAACAAATTATGACATTGGCCCTTATAGAACAAGCCACAAAACTATTACAAGATATGTTTGCCATCATTTTATTCTACGATGTAATTCTGTAGTTACTTGGCAGAAAATAATATGTCAAAGCAAAGGTAATACATTCACAGGCATCTAAATAGGTAAAATTAAATGCCCCATAATTTTTGCTGTATGTTATTTATTCAATGAAGGCGATAAACGAAAAAGGAGATAAGCACACAGCATCTCTTAGTATACCTTCTAGGATATCAGATTAAATGCAAATCAAATAGATAAAATTCTAACTGTCTATTATACTCCTTTATTATTAAGCTTTTATTGAAATTTAAATCATTTGATA
The DNA here is from genome assembly GCA_014611495.1 of Limonius californicus. Taxonomy (NCBI): domain Eukaryota; kingdom Metazoa; phylum Arthropoda; class Insecta; order Coleoptera; family Elateridae; genus Limonius; species Limonius californicus. The sequence continues at coordinate 4,893 of JABXWE010022198.1, read as the reverse complement.
TTCTTAATTACTTCGAAGGAGTTATAAGTCATAAACAGAAATAAATATTATGAAATAACATGCAAAGTTAAACAGTTTTAATTTATCTTACCAGATAATTTTAATTAACATGTTTTGTGATAATCTATATTTTTATATAATACGTATTTACCAAATGCTATAATTATAAACCATTCCCTTTAGTATTTAGTTCATGAAATTATATTCAACTATACACACGAATTATGAAGCTCTTTTTATTTATATGTGTTGCAGCTGCTTATGTAAGTTAATTCATCAAAGAATTGAAATTCGACGTACAAACTTGGCTCTATTATTTTCAGGCAACCCTAATTACGTCCGACAACTATTTTGAAGCCACGAAGGATATGTCAATGTCGGCAATTTATTCATTTCTCGATAAGCTATTTCCTGATAGGTGGTTGGAAGTTCCTTTGGACCACTTCAATCTTTTTGACAATAGAACTTGGCAAATGGTAAAATATTTTAGTCTACTTACACACTTTTAAATTATTTCCTAATTTCAGAGGTATAAAGTCAGTGATAGGTACTTTAAACCGGGAAACCCAATATTTATTGAGGTCGGTGGAGAATGGACTATTTCCGGCTCAGATTTTGTTTCGGGACAACTTCAAAAACTTGCAGAAAAACACAAAGGAATGCTTGTTGAGACTGAACATCGATACTATGGAAAAAGTTTACCATTTGGCACGTATGTTTATATAAAATTCTATTACGTCCTTACGTTTACAAAACTAATTGATTTCCAGCAATTTTTCGACGGAAAATCTCCAACATCTCCAAATTGAGCAAGCTCTAGAAGATATAGCTTATTTTATTGAACATTTTAAAGCAATTACGCCGGGGACGGAGAACAGCAAGGTAGTCATTCATGGTTGTTCTTATCCAGGAATGTTGGTTACTTGGATGCGATTAAGATTTCCTCACCTTGTCGATATAGCTTATGCTTCGAGTGCTCCTTTGGGCGTTGGACTTGATTATCCAGGTTTGATCTTAATAATAGATTAATAAGCGAACTTACATATCGATGGCTGTTGCAGAATTTTTCGAAGTTGTTAACGATGTTTACGCCAATGTAAGCTCAGAATGTATCGATACCATACGGGCGGGATTCATAGACACAGAAGATCTAATGGGAACTACAGAAGGACGAAAAAGAGTACGGAATGCTTTGAGGTATTATACAGTACGCACTATTGTCTTTACCTTCTATTATGCCTCAAAATATGACTATTACATTTCAAGTGATAGTACTAGTAAACGCTCAGTTTACTATACAACAAAAACAAAACCAAAAACAGTGAATATCTCTTTACAACTGACTTTCCACAAACACAGTGATATTAATTTGGATTTTTCTAAGTCATTGGCTTCTTCCAAATAGAGAATAGAATATTTTTCCTTTCGAATCAGTTCTTCATAGTTAAAATCAAACAATTAATATCTAATAATATTGCAGAAAATGGAATTGCGGCGATGTAGACGAAATGAGCTCTTATGACATTCTTCAACAATATACAAATATTCTAAACGTCATGCACGATCCTGTTCATTACGAAGATATAAGCTGTCTAGTACTTTCTATGGATACTGACGACACGGAACCATTTCAAAGACTGGCTAATTTAATGACGCTTAAATCCGAAGATCAGGGGAAATGTCCAAAATCTGATGACGACGAATCAGAAGATGGTTCCGAAGAAGAATCAACAGAAGAAGAGCGAAATAGTAGGTTATCTTGCCACTAAATAAAATCGTTGACCAATATCATTCAACAACTTAAATATACTGTTTTACACAGGCATAGCTTGGAGCTATCAAACGTGCACAGAAATGGGAACCTTTACTACATTAAACAGAACCAATTCTCGCCATCCATTCGGAATGGATTTGAATGTTCATGATGCTGTAGAAGGATGTGTGCAAGATTTTGGGGAAATGTAATTTTTATTTGTTAGTCAATAATGCATAATATTGCAACGCTATATTTTTAGGGTAACAGAAGAAGTTTTAGTTAAAGGGACGGAAAGAGTTACTCGCAGATATGGAGGCAAGAAACCCACGGTCACGAAGGTTGTGACAGTTCAAGGCACGCACGATCCTTGGAAACATTTAGCAGTTATGGAAGATTACACTCCAGAAGCTCCTGTTTTGGTGTTTGAAGGTAAAGCACAAACAAAAATAATAAATAATAATAAACTATTAACTTCTTGTGGTGCAGAACATAACTTAATGCCTTTATTATATCTATAATATTCTTTTTAATTTAATATATTCTAGGTTCTCACTGTATTGATATAACCGAAAGGCCCGACGACCCCAAGGAATTAATAGACCTAAGAAAACGAATAAGGGATCAAATTTCCGAATGGATTGACCAGATTTCTTAGAAATATTACAATTACGTATCAATTACTTTATATTTTTATTGCTATTGTATCCAAACTGAACTAAGACCGTTTGTAGCGCGTGCGACTAATATTCTTCTATTTACCTAACAAAATGTGTCTAAAATTATTACGTTATCATGCAATTTAATAAATGTTGTTATTAGTGTTTTGCTAATTTCGTATTAACTTAATCAGTAGTTTTATATTTGACGTATAATATTTTGATATTAGTTGGGTCATGATAAGTTTGGCCTCTTCCAAGGGTAAATTCTGAAAAGAAAACAAAATAATTTCGTTTGCGAAACACAAACATGAAGAGGTTATATTACATGAAACAGCATAAATAATTTAGGAAACCGATACAAACAAATGAGCAAGAAATTCGTTACAGCTGACACATCCGACGTTGCTATTTATACTTCGAATACATATGTCGTTAAGAGAAATACTGGAAAGTCTAATTAGTCATGCTATTGTATGGAAAATACTCCTAACATACTATTGTATTGTGATTTCAAAAATTTTCGATTTCGCATTTGCGTGTATCTAACGCCTATTCAGAATATTCAGATAATTCAGAAGGTATAAAACCCGAATTTAATACAACTACGCAGCCAATATACAAAAACAAATCGTTTAGTGAAATGTTTGTGACACGATCCGAATTCGGAAATGAAAATTAGACACGTAACTTCATGCCTTATAATTCAATATCCGCAAATCAAATTGAGAAAAAATTAAAGTATTGAGAAGCCTTCACAAAATAGACTGTTAATTTAAAAGTTTTGTGCTATACATCAGCTAATTAAACTTCTAGGCTAGCACTTTGGGGTTAGATTGCCAGCACGGGTACATTCATGGAAATTATAAACCAAAGTTGCGAATTAACCCTGGTAGTAAAAATTCAATTATATTTTTTAATTTTTTGGTATACATATGTATTAGATATATAACATAAAACAAGTATGTAATATTAAGCGCACAGTCGTATTACAAGAAGCACCAGCAGAAAGTTATCCGACAAGACCTGAAGATGGCTAATGTGATTTTGCCGAAACGTCGTCAAGACAACCATCTTGGTCCATCCCAGGACCAAGAAGTTACTACGCGGAAGAATACCTGGAAGACAATTACAGCATATATATATATATTGAGATGGTTTTATTTACGTAGCGTAATTAATTATTTTCATATATATATAAAGGATACATGCATATTAAATCACATCTTAAGGGTTGTTTCTTTTGTGGAAGGTTTCTTTAGATTCACGTTAATGCAGAGTTGTTTCTTGTTCAATTGAAATTACAGTTGAGGCATATGCTATGGTGTCCTGTACACAAAGAGTGAATTATATTTAAAAATCTTCTTTATAAATGTAACCAACACAACAAAAATATTATAAAAAGGTGACATGACTTGCCTATAAATGGTATTCAGGCCCAGCTCTAGGATTTTAATTCATTAATGACCAAAATGGGATTAATTGAAGCTTTCCGGAAGGATTTTTTTGTGGCAGTTTGGAGATCTGAAATGGATGAAAAATAGAACTTTGAGAAGTGCAGATTGTGTTTCTGAAACCAAACTATGTGTTAAAAGTGGCGTCAGAAATATATTAACAACTTTATAATTAATTTATATGTTAAAATTTGTATTTAAAAATTAATCTTAAAATCAAAGTTACTTGCTTGCAAAATTCTGGTCTGTATGCATTGTATCTATAGAGATTTTATTTATTATGAATGTTGATAATAAAAAAAAGAAGAATGAACGTAAAATTTTTGGTGCTTTTGTAAAATAAATCGTTAAATTAGTTTTTAAAAACGTAATTGCTCATAAATAATAAAAGTTTTTAATGTCATATGACTAAGTGTTTGTATATCTACGTAAATAAACAAATTACCTGTGAAGATCTATCCTTGAAATAAGTATCCTGTGGAGGGGTTTACCTGATACTTCGGGGACTGCTTTCCTGGGGTGCGTCTTTGAGAGCTTCGATTGCTGTTACTCCTAGAACTTCCAAAGTAAGACAAGCGAATTACCAATAAGGTACGATTTTAATAACAACAATAAGAAGGATATGTACACGTACCTGTGAACTTCAACTGTTGCCTTTGCGAATGATTTAAAAGTGTTTTGGTTTGCATAGAATAAACTATTCATTTAGCACAAGCTGACTGTCAATACATGAGAACAAGACATTAAAAAAAAATTCATTTTAACCAATGTATGTCATGCGCAGTAAGTAAATTTAGCCCAATCAGAACCGACTAACTGAGGTGATTTTTATGCTGTACCGAGCTAACGACCGTGGTATTAATTTGGTATATATTAAATAAACTTATATCGGCTATTTCATATTAAGCCTGGCGCCCAATGTAAAAATTATATTACATAACATCTAAAGATACATATGAAGTGTTATGTTAATAAAAGAAAATTGTTTAAACAAGTTTTAAATTATAATTTCATTTATTTATTTATT
>JABXWE010022196.1:0-25933 GCA_014611495.1 Limonius californicus | reverse complement strand
CACAATACAAGTAAAATTAATTAATAAATTACTGAATAATCGGCAAATAATGTTGTTATATTTCGTGAAAATACAAGTACTTCTCCCACTTAACACAGGAAATGCATAGAGTGCCTGATGAATACTCATGTAACAATGTGAAAGTGCGAATTGCATTGCATTCAAACGTATACTGTTTTATGTATGCTAAAGGGTGATTCAATACCCAGAAAAAGAATAGCGTATAAACTTTATATTGCACGAATAGCTGTCAAAATACCAAATTTATTGCTGTAAATTAATCCTACTAATTAATACATAAGAAGCAGGTAATATAAGAATGCCAATTATTTAGAATCCAATTAAGACGATTAGGATTACGCAACGTTTAAGTAACATTAGAGCTTTGAAGGTTCTGACTATCCGAATACTTCATTGAAATACCACTTTTAATGTTTTTCTTGCGTAACCAACAGCCAAAAATAATTAATAGTAGCTACAAACTGTCGGATTCTAAGAAATGTTTAGATTTTCTTATTTGATTAATTTCTTTTCTTTTAGTTACGAAACATGAGCACTACTGGCTGTATCTTAAATTAATTTAATGTACCCTCAAAAAATTGTTTGTTTATTCAAGCGTAATCTCCACTGTGAGGGTGCTATTTATGAAGTAACATGTGCGGTTCCTAGAATGAATCCCGTAGCTAATGCTGGGTAACAGATGTAACCATACTGTGGTGTGTATGCGGTTTTGAACAACTGCACGTCATTTTTGATTCAGATATCTCAATTAATCTTTCTTGAATATTAATTTGCCCTAGTAATGTAGTTATGATTCAAAATAATGGGAGGTTAACATTTTTGGATAATATTGACATTAATAAGAACTGTGCAAAATGTTTAAATTTAAATTTATTTGTTATTAAAACTGCGATTCTGTTAATTTCATCTGTTGTTCTGTTAGTGATTAAATGAGTATTGAATAAATAATAAGCTATGTGATCATGTACGATATGCTACTGTGGCAACAATAAAAAGTTTCGTTGTAGCGAAAAACTGTTTTCTCTACTATAACGAGTCTTTTAGGACAACAAAATGTTGACTGACCTTTAAACGTAATATCCGGGAAGAAATGCCTCAAATGATGTGATTGCAGAATTATTTCAAAATTTAAAGCGCATTCGTAAAACATATTGCGATTGACTATTAATCAACTAAGTTCCCGTAGTAAATTGGGACATATAACTTTAAAGTAAAATTCGGAAACTTGTCCCTTATTTGAATTTGAATTTTTACCGTTTTAGTAAAGCTTGCTTCTAGGCAACACGAACTATAAGTAAAAATATTTTTGTCAAGGTTCCCGAGATAAATAGTCGCTGTAAGCGAGAAATAGACTGTAGATATCAATGCGAATTCTTTACTCTGTAAACGTTCGTTATATCCGGAATCTCTTTATACCCGAGCTGGTCTTAAGTGAATAGAACTACAATTATTGTAACGTCCCCATGTTTTTGTATTTTCTTAGTGGACGTTCAAATTCAAGACTTTAGCTGATTGAAGGCATATTTTGAACAATGCAATTCCAACTGAGGTTCTAACCCAATTTAATGAATAGTTAGTAAATAATATTGACCAAATTATCTAGTTGTTATCAATTACCATTAAAATCGATAATTTAGCCTTAATTGTTTTGTAACCAGCAATAGTTGCTGATATTTGTTACTATGCCTAAGTGTTTGTTAGTTTTCAGACGTTCATTGCTTTGTTATAATTCATTTTCTGGCTAGTTATGTCATTGATATTAAATCCTATAACATTCTTGTGGCAAGCGTTGCATTTCAATTTAATTCCTTATTGCAACTCATTTTTGTTAGCTATTTCACTATCATAATTTTAGTTACTAATAAATGCCGGTTTAAAATGCGAGTTATGCACTTTGTAAATAGATTTAACTAATAAAAAATATGTATTATACAAAAATACGCAAACTCAAAACCTAAATGGTTAATCAGTTTCCATTAAATGTCTTGTAAGCTATGTTTCTTTGACGAAGGATACCTTTCTTAGTTCCTTTGAAAATGCACATCTCCGATACATATTAGTACGGTGAGAGCCCTAAAAACTAAAGTCAACGACACCCTTGGAATTTTAAAGTGTCTTAGATTAATCTGTAACTATAAAGATGTAACCATTATAAATATTTTTAACTGTCTTGCATTAATAATTGACAGTTTACATTTGAAATTTTATTAGGATATTTATTTAACTAAACTGAACAGCAAAAGTCATTACAATTACATATTACAATGCTATGAATTTAAAGATGTTAACAAATTTGTATATTAGAATTTTATTTTTATAATGGTACAAAGAATGAAAATGTTGAATGGCAATATTCATTTCAAATCTGTTCCACATGATTTCAACAGCGTTATCCGAATGAAGCTGCAAACTTCACTTCAATTCCTTTCCAACTGCCAAGATTATTATGAATAATTTTGGAGAACGTGGAACCGTTGAAAGGAAAAGGGAATTGGAAAGAACTGCAGAAGTTATTGATCATGTTAGGGATATCATGGAAGCAACTCCTTCTAAGCCGATCAGAAAACTAAGCCAAGAAATTGATTTGTTATACGGTACTTATCCAAAAATAAAAACAAGATTTCATCATGGTTCCATACAAAACATAAATGTTTTACTGACTTTTACCGCGTGATTTTCAACCTACAACAAATTGCCGTTATTGGTTCTTAAACAATATAAATAGTAATGACACATTGGATCTTACTTGGTTCAGCGATGAAGCCTGGTTTTACCTTAATGGTTATCTTAACTGCCAAAATAGGAAAATATGGGCAACAGCTAATTCGTATATTTTTGAGGGAACGCCGTTACATCCACAGAAGATCGGTTTATACGTCGCTGTTTCAAGAAGACGAGTATTTTATTATACTTATATAGAATAGTTTTTTTGCAGAAAATATAACTGCCGATTATTATCTTCAGACTATCGTAATCCCCTTTTTCTCAACTTCATGATGATGACATTAGAAATGTTGACATCCAGCAGGGCAATGACACACCACATACTGTTAATAGTGCCATACAATTTTTACAAGAATTTTATGATGATTGGTTAATTAGTAGACATTTGTTTCCACTGAAGTCTCCCGATCTTACAGTTCCCGACTTCTTTCTATCCCCTTAGCTAGAAACAATATTTTTAGTAATAGACCACAGCATCTAGAAGATTTACAAACCGATATTTCATGAAAGTTAGTTGAACTTACCCCTGTTCTTAAGAGAAGAGTGCATTTATGTTTAGAAAACAATGGTCAACATTTTCAACACATTTTGTAAAATCCTTTATTTATTTTGTTCTATAAGTGTGTATGCAACAATCTAATTTCAAATAAACGTCTATTTAGATTGACTATAACTGTATAACCTCACTACTTCGACCACAGGGACCACAGAACACTTGAAACGGCAATGCAAACTTGAACCGGTAAAATAAAGGGTTAATTTTAAATTCATATTAATAATCAAATAAATATTCTAATAACATTTGGTTTCAAATCACGCGGTAAAAATACGAACCATTTGTATTTTGTTTGGAAACGTTCTTAATTTTTTTTTGTTGTTCGACAAATACAGTTTGACAAATCTATTTCTTGGATTGGTTTTCTGATCGGCTTAGAAAGAGTTGCTTCCATGATATCTGTAACATTATCAGTTCCTTTCTCAGGTCTTTCGGATCCCTTTTTCCCTTTAACGCTTCCATTTTCTCTAAAATTATTCACGAGAATCTTGGTAAGTTTGATAGAAATTGGAATAAGTGAAGTTTGCAGCCTCATTCGGATAACGCCGTTGAAATTTTGTGAAACAGGTGTGAAATGAATATAGCCATTCATCTTTTTCGTTGTTTCTAGCATTATGAAAATAAAAATAATATTAAAATATTAGTTTCCGCTATTAACATCTTAAATTGTAATATGTAATTGTAATGGCTTTGCTGTAATTAATTAATTAAATAAATAACCTAATAAAATTTGAAATGTAAACTGTCAATTATTAATGTATGACAGTTAACAATATTTATAATGTTTACATCTTTATAATTACAGATTAATCTAAGGCAAGACTTTGGAACTGCAAGGGTGTCTTTGACTGGGGTTTTGATGGCTCTCACGGCACGCAGGAATATGTCTTTTGTAATAAAGGTGCAAAGCTAGTGCTTCTAATACTGCGGGTATTCGGGAAATGCACAAGAAGAGATAGGAGAAATACGGAATTAGTATACAGACTGGCTGGACTAGTGGGCTACGGACTACGTTATATTGTTTTGTGAAGATGTGTGATATGAACTTAACATAATAATGTCTTGTTGTAGAGGCAAATCGATTTTTGTAGGGAATTCCAGTGGATTATTTAATATTTTTGCAATCCTTCTACTGTTTTCCTCCTACATTGTTATTTAGTTTCATATTTTTGCAATTTCTCTGCGAGAATATCTTTTATGGTATCACGGTTTTCAAATGGTTTTACTGAATAGGATACAAAAATTAACTTTCAACACAGTTTGCAGATTAGGAGCTGGAAAGTAGCATAATAAGAACTATTTAGCGGCCGCAGCACTTCCACACAATAATCCTAAATGGGAAGCGAACAATAGGATTTACACATATAAAATAATTTTCCTAAATAGAGTACCATATAACAATTATACAGGTCCTTCCTTAGCAGGCGAGCAGATTATTTGAAGGTATAGAATGCACATAAAGGTAATTGTAAAATAACTTTCCTGTATTTAGTGGGAAAAACATTTCCGGTAATTTACAGTCACGTAGGCTTAGGAATTGCTGAATTACTAATTTAGGTTGTCATTACTATTTTATTGGTCTCCACTATTTGCTGTTTAATTATGGTACAGGTTAAATGGTTAGGGAATTAGTCACCTAGCGATTGTTACTAAATATGTAAATCCCTCTATTGTTCTTATATATAATATAAAGATCGGTTACCTAGCCTCATCCACATAAACTAATAAGGCCCTTTTTTAAATGTCGACACCTATGATGTTGTCAAAGCTAAAAATGCTAGTATCCCGCTGCGTTTTCTTTTATTCGCCTATAACGTGGTCTCGATTTGTGCTTTACAATTATTTTCTACCCTGTGGGGCGCTTTCTTTGTGCTGCCAAAATTGGAGAGCTGTAAAAAATTCTCAACAGTTGCAAACGTCAGCCAACACGTGGCAATCTTTGTAACCGAACACTGGGGTTCGGATCTGCATGTGAATACAGTGGACCACCTCCTGTCAAATTTCACCTTCGTACAGCTGCAGTCAACGATACATAATGCCACCCCATGCACTGATTAGGGAAATTTATTGCCCTCGTATAACCGACAGTCAAAATATATTATTATGATGATTAGGTGGATTTAAGGCTTTAGGCAGTTTCAGTAAGTTTACTAAACTTTGTAGGATAAGTTTTGTCTTACCTATTAACTATTTATTTAAATAAGTAGTTAATAGGTTATTAGCTCAACTTAACTTCTTTGGTTTGAACTACGGACAAAAATGGAAAAATAACAGAGTTATAAAATAAATTGAACGCAACACTATTAATAAGAAATCACTAGATTCTGAAGTGAATTACATAGACATGAGTGTTCCTTATATGTTTATGTGGGATCGTTTTTTTTTTTCATAAATACCTGAAATATGATATTTTATTGAAATCCTGCAAAACTCTTTAATAATAGTGACTAAGTTGAACAACCTCTACAGCGAAGTGAATCCTGAATAAGAACTTTTTAATCTGGTAAATATAACAAAATTAAAGTGGTAAACTCTTAAATCAATAGTAATACATTTAATGTTCACTACCTATTGCTACTATTACAAACAAAAATCTTTATTTCTCAAGGCAGCAATACTGACGTGTTAGGCTAAAGACCAGTATCTCCAATTATTGCAAAAAAATAAATATAATACAATGGAAAAATTCAAATTCAAGAATTGATCAGGGAAATCCAAAGGACAAAATCTCATAACCACTTCTGCTCAAGAATGTTCTTGTGTTGCAAAAATGTTGTCTTATCCTGTACAATGAAAAATATAACATGGGTTTATGTGCATAATTTAGTAGTTTCTTTGTATTTTCAGATTTTTTCATTAAATTTTTTTCTAATGCAGTTTAAATGTGTTTGTGATTAGGCTACGTAGTTGGTCATATACAGGATGGACCACGTAAGTTTCCCCTTTTAAAAATGGTTAACGCAACCCCACATACATGCGTCACAGCAACTGAGATTGTTGAATTCTTTATAGTACAGAAATTGATTGTAAAAAGACTGGGGTGGCTCAGTGGTAAGACAGCTAGGTTTTGGATGTAATAGTCCAAACGCTTCCCGGTTAGACTCACTCCAAGGGTGGGAAAATTTTCTAATTCCCTGAATGGTCGGTACTGGGACCCAGTCTCCGTTTGCCAATGTGATCAAATTAATGGCACTCCTCGTTTGACGATCGCAGTAGCTGAGTAGCAAGATCATATACACAAAAAAAAAGCACACACAGGCAAACCAAGCACGGTTACGCACCAACACGGTAACCAAGAGTCGGGCTTTGTCTCACACCACCTCAACACTGCGTAAGCGGTACAAACGAGGATCTCGATTATGAAATGAAATAGAAATGGATTGTAGTTACCGTCTGTCTAGTTATACAACGTTGCTGATTAGTGCGGCAAAGTTCAGTTGTGGCATTATTAAAATTATATGTCTATTTTTTTTTAGATAGAACGCTTTATATATCCTATATATTTTAGAATTGGTGTGTGGTGGTAGCTCAGTGTGTGGTGGTAGCTCAGTGTGTGGTGGTAGCTCAGTTAGTAGAGCGCTCGCTTTCTGAATAAAACGTCGATTCTGGCTTGGGTTCGAAACCTAAGCAGAACTATGCAGATTTATAAAAATCTTGTCTGCAACCCACCACACACAATTTCCCAATTCGGCTTGCAACCGTGGGATCTTAATGCTAAAAAACCTTCTCTGGAATTTCTGTCGTTCGGATTCGACGTTAAACTGTAGGTCCCCCGTGTTTTTACCTTAGCGCTGAGGAGAAACACGTGGCAGAGAAGAGGCCGATACCCAGCAGTGGGATGGAAAGGCTGTTGATGATGATGATGATTTTAGAATTGGTACGTTAATTCTCCACAATATTTTCAAGTGCAACACTCGGTATATTAATATATTTTGGAACTGGTACGTTAATTTTCCACAATTTGTATAAATGTGGTCCTACACCAAAAATCTATATTTCTAGAAATATACCCGGACTCCCATATAGGTGTTGGAAAGTACTCAGAAAACATTATATAAAAACTTCACTATATAGAATTTATGTTTAAATACAAAATTAATCTCATATGTTTGATAGTCGGCAACATTTCAAGAGATATTTTAGTTATGAACTGAACAACACACAACCTAATTTGTTTTCAGCCCGAATCAAGATTACGATTAACAACACATTGTTGGCAGTAATACCAAATTTTGAGCGACATCTTTTCGTTTCACACCCCTACTGACATCTTTCAACACCTTTAGATTGTTTCCAATACTCAAATATTGTTGTTTCTCAATTTTTAAAGAACCGCTTAGTTCAACACCAAAATAGCAACTAACGAATGCATATCCAATCTGAGATGAACTACAAATTAAGAGATGTGAAAACGCATAAATATCTTATTTCAACATAAGGATTTTGTCTGTTAGCTGTATGAAGGTACAACTTCCATGATATTTGTGAACATTTTAAAATCTCAAATAAACTTGGAACTCCCCTTACCACCACGATATTTAGAACACCTAAATACGTATTTTGGCAACTAATCTGCCATCTTCAGTAGTAACTTGGCTGAGGAGATAAGTCCTTCACCAAGCCAACAATTGAAATCTAATGCTAATACCAGATTGAATATCGGTAGATCAAAAATATTGCTTTTTACAATGGTTACTCTCCACACGTCATTGATAACTTAATTAGAAAACGTAACCTAAGATTAAATGTTGGTAATTCCACGACATAACAAAGTTCGCACTTTCAAGAAATCACCAGAAATTTAATCAAAATTCCATTCCATTCTTTAATCAACGGCCTTGATCATATATGTAAACAAATCTATTTCAATAATGTATTTTGTTCAAATAACAATATTCGGAACTTGTTGAGAAACCCTAAAGACAAAGGGAAAACTTTGGAAAAGTAGAGGATTTACGTAATTGACTGTTCTTACTGTAATGGAAAATATATTGGGCAAACTAAACTTAATATTAACATTTGGTTTAAAGAACATGTAGCTCGTTTCAAATAATTGAAAAATCAAGCGTTGCCCAACATATTTACGAGACAGGACACGGTGTTAAACTAGAAAATGTAAAATTGTTATAGGAAGTTTCTTCAACAAAAGATTTGAATTGCTATAAGAGCATTCACATCTTTAAAAACAGGGGGCGGGGAGATTTTCTAGATTCACATAATGGGCTAATTCCTAGCTCAGATTCATTTGTAGAATAGAACTAGTTAGGCGTAAAAAATGTTACGGACCAAACGAGCTTTTTCGTCGGACCGCAGCAGGAAAGATGGAAGTGCCTTCGCCTGAAGTCAGAGGAGTAGGGGTGGTTCACTCTTAAGGGAAGGAAATCTAACGTAGTTGTGTACAGGGCAAGTAAAAATTAGTGGGCGCCACCCTCCAGGTTACAGCTGAATGCAGGTTGTCGTATGAAGGCCGAGAAACCAACAGCTTACGGGAACCGAACTCACCTTTATTGTGCCTCCTCCTGTATATAATGCTTACAAAGTTCATGCACAATACACAGAAATAAAAGATATGGTTGATTTTAAGACAAATACAACTCTATTGCTTGAAATAGGTAACACACATAGTACAAAAAAACAATCAAAACGGTAATATAGCTCTAGTTGCTTGCAGATTCATATTTTCGACAAAGATGTATGTCGGAGTGACATCTGCGAAAGAAACAACACCAACATTGTACATGTGACGTATTCTGTCGGCTGACACGTTTAGTAAAAAGAAACAGAGATACTTGAAGAATGTCGCGCTGATGCAGCCGAACATCACTACTTAAATCTGTTTCCAGCAGTATTTAAAATGTTTTGTAGATTTATACGGCAATATTTTATTTTATACACTTGGGGAAACCTTTGTTTTTTCTGGGAAATAGTTCTGTAGATATCCTGGTTTGTTTTGGTTTATGGAAATTGGTATTAAGAGGTTGAAGATAAGTTAATAGCATTTTTGTTATACATTGTTCGGTTCCCAACAATAATATTTCATTTATGTTTATGTGTTTGAGTTTGGCGACACACGTGGATCGAAGGGCTGTGGCCTACCGTCGAAAAACAAGAAACTGTCTCACGTGACAGTCCACTCTTCGGACCACATTACTGTCAGTGCTGGCAATAATTTAGTTATTTTATTATAGTTGCTCTTGGTGGTATTCAACAGTGGTTATAGTGGTGGTATGTACAGTTTCGTTATTAAATTATTGTATATTTTACTCATACTGTTTACGCCTGTTTTACCATTTACCATTTTCTAGAATACATTCCAGTAACTGTAATTACCTTTAAACGGCTGTATAACAAAAATGCTATTAACTTATCTTCAACCTCTTAATAACCAAATTCCATAATTTCAGTAATAAACAACATTGTAAAAAAAACTCTTAGGTAACTTTAGAAAATAAAATATTTAGATAGATAGATTTAAGTAGTGACGTTTGGCTGCATCAGTGCGACATTCTTCAAGTATGTCTGTTTCTTTCTATTAAACGTGTCAGCCGACAGAATACATCACACGTACAGTGTTGGTGTTGTTTCTTTCGCAGATGTCACTACGACATACATCGTTGTCGGAAATATCAATCTGCAAGCAACTAAAAAAGACAGAAATGCGTTCAGTTTGTGCTGTGCAAATAAAGCGCTAATCGGAAAGTGAAAAATGCTCATCGTAAGAAGTATAACTATAGTTGAGCACAAGGGTACTTGGGACGTCCAAACAATAGGGCTCGCCGCCACTGGCTTACAATATTTATTTTACTAAACACACATATCTGCGCAGCCAGCGACGTTCGAGTTTACAAAAACTAATTACACTTTACAATTAACAAAATAATGACAACTGGCGACTGAAGGTCGCTTTGCGTTACATCAAGAAAAGGGTTCAGCACTTTAAACCAATAAAATGCATCTCAGAAAAAGTTTTTACAGCAGCAGAATTAACAATTTTTACCTTAGTTTCCTTCAGGTGGGGAGTACAGAGAGAGGCACAATTTGGGGTGTTCCTAGGTTCTTGCGAAGCAGACAAATAATCGCAGGCACGTCGCTGAAGGCTGGATCACGATTGCACCAGCAATCGCCAAGGCGTTCTTCGGGAAGCAGGAAATTTCGAGTGTTTTTGCCGTTAGGAACTAAATGGGGTTCGATGTTAATCCGCAAAAGCGATAAGCAAGTTCGCAATGAATTGCCTTCGCGGGGTTAAATCCAGCGTGCTTCTTAAATCCGACACTTGTCGATGGTTCTGTTCACCCCACGGTGATAATAGCGGTACGAAAATACACGCAATGGGCACCCTTCGAATCATAAACCGCCCCTGCAGGACTTCTCGTCGGCGCTGAGGTCTTGGCAAGTAACTGGATCGAAGGGAAATTTTTAGTCGACTCACTTTCAGTACTTGTCGTCGGCGCTGAGGTCTTAGCTAACAACCGGGTCGAACGGAGATCTTAAGTCGACTGCCGAAAAAAACGAACGCAAATATCCAGCAGCTGGAGTATTTCACTATATGACGAAATATATTGCAAGAATTCTAGAACAATTAACACGTAGGGCTCCCTCAAGGGCAGGAAATTTCGTACAAACGTTCTCGGCCAAGCGCGTAGACAAGATATTCATCGGCATTTCTCTGGGATAACAAATAAATAGTTCACTAGACTGTATGCGGGAAGTAATAAGACAGTAATCAGCTACGAACGGGCCACTAAAATAACGCTTTAAACCGTAAGAAGCGGCAAAATCAGACGAACATAACACGAACCCTACTGGGGATTGAGCATGGAAGTTTTTGTTTAATAGATTACTAACATTGTACTTCAATTGTTGGTTTGGTGAACGACTTATCTCCAGAGGTATTCCTCAGCCAAGTTACTTTAGGTAGTCCAAGTTCTTACTGAAGATGGCAGCTCAGTTATCGAAATACCTATTTAGGTTTTATAAATATCGTGGTGGTAAAGGTTTTATTTACTTAAACCACCATCTCCGATCAATTTTATTTTAGTATCCGTTTACAATCTTTAATTTATACTTGACTTAGAAGATAGAAGATTCTTGGAGAAACACAGATAGGGGAGTATTTCATAATCCGCCCAAAATTTTACTTGTATGTCTGAGTAATTTTATAGAAGTTTTAAATGAAAACATAAGAATATGGAGGCTTAAATCATCTTATAGAGGTATTGTTACATGTAATTAAGTCTAAAGTTTGAGATCCTCGCAAAAAATCATCACTTAGAAAAATTGAATTATTAATAGTTGTAGGAAACACTTTAATAATGCCAAGATTTACAAGAAAAGTGGTGTAATCGTTTCATAATCAAAGCTAAAAAGTGGAAAACAACAAGAAGCAAATAGCGTAGGTTTATTTAATTCAGCAAATATGCAAAATTGCCTCCATCCACTTCTACGCATTTTTAATTCATTTTGAAAGCAGTCGTGAGATTTAAGCAAACGTATCAGGTGTGATTGATGTTTATGATGTCATTTAGGTACTTGAGTGCGATCGGTGTTTTAAGCTGAGTTACAAGTAACTTCTAAATCCTTATTCTTCAAGTACTTTTTTAAAGAGCGTAACCGTATAACCTTTAGATTATTCTATTTTGAAAATCACGCTCATTTACTACCGGAGTTAGGTTTCTATAATTGAACCCAAAGAAAAAAGTCTAGTGGAGAGATATCGCAACTTCTTGGTGGCCAAAGATGTACAACTCCTCGTCCAAACCAATTTCTTTCAAATACATTATTTACGTAATCCCTAAAAATTCACTGTAGTGAGCAGGACAATCATCATGTTGGTACCGAAGGTTTTGTCGTACATTGAGTTTTGCATCTCCCAACAACGCGCCTAAAATGTTTTGTAGGAAATCCATAAGTCTAAGTTGATTTTATCCTTTCTTGGTCACAGCGTTGGCAATTTTTAGCGTCAGTTCATATTACTTTCCAACGAAGAATAGCATCTAGAAAAGAAACATATTATTGTGTCTCCAATAACAGCAGAAACTTAATATTTTATCTTATTTCAAGGCGCTTTAACAACTCTTTATTGTATTATCCTAAAATCGATTTCCTAAACTTATTGCTCCTATATTATTTTTAGGAGAAGCGATTCCGTTAGTAGTAAATATTAAACTTAGCACTGTAGCGTCGAAATCTTAAATATAAAAATTTCTTGTTCTATATATCTTGTCTACTAGACATTATCGAAAGAGAAAACTTGAAAGCTGTCATGGCGATTTCGAACAGAAGAGCAAGTGAATTTAACCGAATGACAACTTCTTTGAGAACACAAAGCGAATTTTATGGGAACGCATGATGTGTAGGCGTTGGTGGACTTCAGTATGAATTACTGCAATGCCTAAAAAGGAATGGTCATATCTGATTTAAAAGTTACGATCTCTGACTTGGGAGTTCTCGTTATTCCACAAGAGATAATTTAGGTGCGATCAGCGAGAACAAAGAAGTTATTAGATTTCTACTTGAACAAGTGCGGTGTCTTCACTTCTATTATGGAGAATGCGTAAGTATAATGTTGGGCTCTGTTTTATTTCAAGTGTAGATGCATAGGTATAGTCCATTCAGCCTCGATCGCCCAGATCCTTTAACAAAAGAATTAACAGTTTACAAGAGTTTACGTAGATTAGTCGCTACACACAATGGAACCGATTGCGGTTACGTCCTAAATATTCTTAAATCCTAAATATACAGGGTTTAACAATTAGTATTACAGGTAGAAGCTCATAAAATTACTTGGAACTGAAAATCCACAGTTTGTTTGCAGGGACGGCTTGTTATCAGGCATTTAAAAATATTTTGCATTTGTGTTTGAATCTCGGTACGGTTAACTTGCTAAAATACATTGAAAATAGTTTTTCTCCTAATTATACAGTTAATAAAATAGTAATTAATTTAGATAACGATTCTTCGGATAGTGACACTACTTTTTAAGTGTATTGATATAGGCTGTGTACGTAATTAACTTTATTTGGACGCGTTATTGTGACAAGTAGTGCGATATTTGTGATATACATATACATAAACTAATAGAAAAGTACGGCTCTCCTAGAGCCTCAACCAATATCTTATTTAATTTGGTTGTTTTATTTATCAACTAATCAAAATAAGTAATATGTTGGGCGAGGTAAAATTTATCAGCATTATAATACAATTTGAAGTTCGAAGAACAGAGGCCGGAATTTCCACTGGGTATACCCTACGAATTTTACCTGAATACTGGTATTTTCTTCTAATGTCCAACAATAACGGTTGCCATTGTGTGTAGTGGCTAATCCAGGTAAACACTTGTAAACTGTTAATTCTTTTGTTAAAGGATCTGGGCGATCGAGCCTGAATGGACTATACATACCCACCCACAGACAGACATTTTTTAAAAACCACTTTTTTGGGTTCCTAGAGACCCAAAACGAATATTTCCGTTAAAATCTCGATTTCGAAAATTTTCATGAATTCAATACTTACCCTATACCTATAAGGTATGGGAAAGTAAAAATGGCGCAAAGGGTCATTTCTTTTCTTGCGTGTTAAACGCGTTTACTTGATATCCAGCCGAGTGGACGATATGAATTCCTTTTATTTTGATCCTGTCCAGAGTTTATTGCTGGTTTCAATTAACACCAACAAGAATCGCAGTCCAAATCGTGTAATTTAAACCGCGAATTAATTAAACAAATTAAATATATTAGTGGCTGTCTGCGGAAAATACTCGAATTACAGCAAGTAAATGAGTAAGTCAAAGAAACAGGTTTCGTTGGTGACTTACTTGATAAAAAATGATTTTGCACGGAGGTATACTTAGCACCACTCGGTCAAAAATAAAGGAAAGAAACGAGTTGCAGCAGCTCGGACAGAAAATTGTTGCCAGGACCCTCAGATCCACAATTTACACTCCTAAAGCGAGCGACCTAGATTATTAACCTCTCGTAAATTAATAAGCCCTGCAAAAATCTGGACCGATTTTTCATGCATGCAGCCCTATGTTTATGCCACCATACCGTGCAATTAGGCTTCCTTCATTTATCTTTGCTTTCGATACGCTCTACCTACAAAATTACTCGATAAATATTGGGTTTCCCTTTTTGGGGGCAAATTTAAATACGGCAATTACCTTGATAAAGTCTGCACTTATAAGGCGTGCCTTATTTTCTCAAAAGAAACTCTTCCTTCGTAAAATATTAACGTCGCATTAATTTTCTCGGCGTGCTGTTTTAAGTAGAGTAAAATCTAAAAATCGCCGATGCAATTAATGTAAATGTCTTCGGGTTTAGGTCATCCTCGCGATAAATTTCCATAAGACAATGAAGTTTAATGAAGATTTTCACACGTAATCCCAACATAAATAATGAAGTATGAAGTGTGCAGGTGTGTATATAGTGTGTTAGATGAAATATGAGGCATTTGTCACTTACGGTGTGAAATGTTGTGGTTTTTATCCTCAGCATACGGACACAATCAATTCAACTCCGTCCAGAACCAATCACCGATACTGTCATTTATCTTGAGCAAACCGCATTCTTGACATTTGATTGATGTGCGTGAATATATTGATGTCAAAAGTCAGTCTGGATTGATAGTGCTATACTAAGGTTAAATGTTTTGTTATATTTTACGTTTCTTGCTTTAGATTTAGGAATATGATTTGAGTTTAACATATGAATCAAGAAAGTGGTATCTCAATACCTCTTCTCTTTCTTACATAATTATTAATTATACTACGAAACATATGCAAAATACAATCTCTAATGTGAACTGGATGTCGAAATTATTTTATATCTACATACATGGTTCAATGTACGAGACCAAGTCAAATGAATACCTTAAAAGTGCCTTAAAATCGCTGAATTTTTAATATGAGCCATGGTTCCGGCACATCACATTATGCATAACATCCTCTGGTTCCATAAAGTGTCAGCTTGTGGGAGCCAAATCAATTGACTCCAGAATTGAAAAACGACGAGTTGATGCTTATGAAAAACGTTTGAGTCGATATTAAGCAGGGGATGGCTTTCTGGCAGGGATTGTGACAGGGGATACATCCTGGGTGCACTATCATCAATCCGAAACCAACAGAGCAAGCAAAGAATGGCGTCACATCTCTTCGTTAAAACCCAAATAATTACGCACACAGCTCTTGGCAGGAAAGGTTATGCTGACCCTTTCTGAGATGCAAAAGAGATAATTTTGGAGGACCATATGTCTAATCTGGTTACAGCTACTAGTATCACAAGAAAACATCAATGATTGTATTACCACAACTGTAATTACACTAATTTTAAGTGTATGTATGTGTAACCCCCGTGAGGGGTTGCTAGTCCCCCATCGGGGGCCTCCCCAGGCGGCGGATAGGGGAATGCCCTCCAGATATGGAGGCTACCGGAGAAATAAAATACCCGGAGCGGACCAAAACTAGCACAGTTTCGAGGGCGGAAGAGAGTATATGTATATAGTATATGCATATAATTCCAACGGCTAAGAAATCAGATGACGAAAAACATATTGAGAATGGGCAGTTGCCGTCTCAAAATCTCTTGGGAGTGGAGATCGGGAGGATCGGAACAGTCACAAGGGAAAAATCTAAGGCGGAGATGGAAATCATTAATACGGCGGAGATACAGCGGTGGGGAAGGCCATGGAAAACCACCACACTATTATTCCCAGGACAATTAATATGGTTGGCAAAAATATCAAAATGGCCGTCAGTCTCCAGCAGATCTTCAATGGTCAGACGGTGCGAAGAATCTCCGGGTCAGTCAAGTAGATTGCGAAGTGGAATGTGCGTAGTATGTTTAAACCAGGGAAATTATAAAATACTGTACAAGGAATGCAAAGGCTGAAGATTGATGTGCCTGGTTGGTATTAGTGAAATGCGATCGTCAGGCAGTAGGATATGTGATACAGATGAAGGAGTAGTTTATTATGCTGGTAATAATAACCCGCAACATGAAAATGGTGTAGCAATCACAGTAAGTAAAACAATAGAAAAATCAATAAAACATTATGTTCCTTATTCGGATCGAATCATTCTATTACAATTAAGTTCTACACCTGTAGACATAAATATAATTCAAGTGTATGTCCCTACTGCAGATAAAGACGAACAAATCATAGAAGAGTTTTATGAGCAAGTGGAAGCAGTTTTAAAATTAATAAAAAGACTAGAATTATGTATTATAATGGGTGATCTAAATGCTAACATTGGAAAAGGGAGATATAACAATTGTGTCGGAGATTATGGATTAGGATACGGAAGACAGAGGAGATCGTTTAGTAAAATTTTGTGAAGAAGAAGATTTAGTAGCGAGAAATACGTATTTCAAACAACCCCCACGTAGATTATACACATGGAAGGCTCCATCTGATAATAAGGAAAATATAGTTAGGAATCACATTGACTACATACTAATCAGTAAACGATATAGGAATAGTACAAAATCTGCAAAAACATACCCAGGTGCAGATGTAAACTTAGACCACAATCCTCTAGTTGCAATACCAATCTTAAGAAAGTCTCCAGAAACAAACAAACAAAAAGAATCGAAGTAAATAAACTAAAACAACCAGAAATCGCAGAAGCTGTTAAAGAAGAAACTAATAATGGAATAAAGACTCTGGGAGAAGAAGGAGCACAAATAGAAAATATTAATACTACATGGGAGGATACGAAATAAATAATGAACAAAAGTTGTACACACAATTTAAAAGCAGATAATAGAAAGAAAAAGAAGAAATGGATGACTAACGAAAGTAAGAGCTTAATGGATCATAGAAGACAATTCAAAAATAAAGATAATGGAAAATATAAAGAAATACACAGGCAAATTAAAAACAAAATACGATAAGCAAAGGAAAGATGGATGTCGAAGGGTGTACCGAGATAGAAGAATTACAATCAAAATGCAACACTTTTAATGTACACAAGAAGATAAGAGAAGCCTTAGGGAATTTTAGAAACAAACACAGTGGTATACTACTAGACAAAGACAAAACGATTGCAATGAGTACAGAGGAGAAAATATCTATTTGGGAAAAATATATAGAAGAATTGTTTGAGGATGATAGAATACCTGAACACATCATAAAACAAGCAAATACTGGTCCAAAGATTAGCAGGGATGAAGTAGAATATGCTATTAGAAATGCAAAATCACCAGTCCAGATGAAATCCCATCCCAAATATTAAAAATGTTCGACGAGAATAGCATAAAAACTTGAACGAAACTATTTAACGCCATATACCATACTGGTGTCATTCCCGATGATTGGCTAAAATCTACTTTTTTCGTACTACCCAAAATAGCTCACGCCAAAGATCACCGTACAATTAGCTTAATGAGTCACACTTTGAAAATATTTTTAAAGATAATACACGGAAGAATATACCATAAATGTGAGGAGACAATTAATGACACGCAATTTGGTTTCAGAAATGATTTTGGGACCAAAGAAGCACTTTTATCTATGAATGTTTTAGTTCAACGATGCAGAGATGTAAATAAAAGAATACACGCTTGTTTCATAGATTACGAGAAAGCGTTTCATAAAGTACACCATGAAAAATTAATAGAAATATTACAAGAAATTGGTTTAGATAGTAGAGACATAAGAATTATTGCTAATTTATACTGAAACCAAAGAGCAGCAGTACTTGTAGATTACAATACTACCGAATATATCAAAATTAGAGGCAGGGTTCGTTAAGGAAGCGTCCTATCACCCCTACTTTTCAATATTTACTCTGAAAGAATACTCAATGAGGCCCTACACGATAGAGAAGAAGGTATACACATTAATCGTAGAATTATAAATAACCTTAGATATATAAATGACTCGGCCTGCAGGCAGAAAATGCGGAAGACCTGCAAAAATTGGTCGATCGCGTTAATAATACCAGTAAGGAATATGGACTTAAAATAAATAACAAAAAAACAAAATACATGATCATTAGCAAGATGAGAAACATACAAACATTGATAACAGTTGAAAATGAAACAATTGAACGAGTAACAAAATATAAATATCTAGGTTGCAACTTATATGAACAGTGGGAACAACATCAAGAAATAAAATGCCGCACAGAACAGGCCAGAAATGCCGAAAACGTATCTTAAAATGTTATATATTCCCAGTCTTGCTGTATGGTGCTGAAGCGCGGACCCTTACTGAAGACACATGCAAGAGGATTAATGCTTTCGAAATGTGGATGTACCGCAGAATTCTACATATACCCTGGCTGGATCACATTACAAACCAAGAAGTGTTACGGGGAATGCAGACGACATTAGAAATAATGTATACAGTAAAGAAAAGAAAATTAGAATATTTCGGACATGTAAAGCGAAATGAAAAATACAACTTACTACAATTGATCATTCAAGGGAAAATTAACCCAAAAAGAGGCCCAGGTCGTCGCAAAACTTCATGGTTAAAGAACTTTCGGCAGTGGTACGGACAAAGTCCAAGAACCTTGTTTCGAGCTACCGCATCGAAAATACAAATAGCTATGTTGATCGCCAACCTCCGGTAAGAGAAGGCACGAGAAGACGAAGAAGAAGTATGTATTTTATGTAATTGTATATCAACATAGCGCCAGGTTGGTCCAGTGGTTAGCGTCCTGGGTTCCGGGGCGGAAGGTCGAGAGCGCAAACGATGGCTGGCGGGTGGCCTACCCAGTTGATTTAAGTAATTGGGTACCTGCGTTCGAATGAACAAGAGGTAATAATGCGGTTGTCTAATGTGTGATACTTACTACATTACTACGTGTCACTAATTTGGCACGCAACAACCGGGTGTGAGAGCAAGCATAAGGGAGCTCTGACCTTCCGTCTTGCAGGCCAAACCTTTTCATAGGATTCAGAGCCTCACAATCATTATTATGTCAACAAAATTACTACAAGATTTGTTGTTAATTTTTGTTGTAGATGTGAGTATAAACTATATTTTCCCAATTCGGCTTGCAACCGTGGGATCTTAATGCTAAAAACCTTCTCTGGAATTTCTGTCGTTCGGATTCGACGTTAAACTGTAGGTCCCCCGTGTTTCTACCTTAGCGCTGAGGAGAAACACGTGGCAGAGAAGAGGCCGATGCCCAGCAGTGGGACGGAAAGGCTGTTGATGATGATGATGATGATGATATTTTACGAGCTCTTCAGTATGTATAATTCTGCGTTTTAGAAATTTCTATTTTAAGTCGATTGTAAATAACTCCAAGTAGTTAATTTTAATAAATATTTAGATTCAAGACGGCCCACTTTACCACAAATTTCAATGAATTCAAATTATTCGACATTAGACGTCTGACGAATTATCAAAATAGTGATTATTACAATTTGATTTACAGCTAGTTCTCAAATTATAACTGAATGTTTAAGACCTATAGCAATAAAAACAAGCAAACTGATGTCCTTTTTGGCACATAATATAATAGTATTCTCCATCTATTTATTAATCGTCACAAATCTGTTTCTGAAATTGCTTTGCCATTTTTATGTTCATAATATTTCAGTTATAAAATAAAAAAGATTCTTTAGAAATGTGGAAGTACTTTCAAGCGATTACTCATCTATTGTAATATAACTACTGATCATTTATTTTTAAGCGTATCAATAATTTATCGTTCGCCCATTATACTAACAATGAAAACGTTATCGCTGCAGGTTTTTAAGGAAAAAATTGACGTAAATTATAGTTTTCTTCAGTCGCTCCACGTGTGGTCGGGGATTAATATCGACACCTTAGAATCTATTACTTCATCTTATGAATTTAGAAAAACCATATTTATAAAATTTTATTTACCTGAGATATATTTATTTATATTTAATTATGCCTCTCGAAGCATACATTCTAACGACACTGCTCCAAGAAATTAACGCACCAATTATTAATGTTGCGATAAAAGAAAAGTAGTGCGCTATCTACTTCAACCAAATGCAAGGAATGAATGTCTGATACACACATGTCACTGTTGTCTGTTTCTACATCTTCAACTTTGTTAAAAAAATTAATCAATTTTACATGCACATTTACAATTTACTTGCAGTTTCGTTTTACTTTAAAACGTATCAAATCGTGTAGCGTCATCAAACAATTGCTTGTACGATCAGTCTTATTTAAAATGCAACGTATCTCAAGAAATTTATGTCGTGATGAGTGTGTCACATCCTTTACTTTGCCCGAAGAAGGGTATTCTGTCCGCGCTATCGGGGCTTGGGGTGAACCACACAACCATCTCTCGGGCCATCCAGCAATTCAGTGAAACTAACAAACATGACAGACGACCAGGGAAAGGGCTACCACGTGCTACTACCGCTGTAGAAGATCGTTTTCTTCGAATGCGTGCACTAAGAGAGCGCTTTACCAGCACAAGAGCCCTCCAAAGACAACTTTCAGCTGCACATAATGTGCAGGTTAGCATTGAAACCGTTCGCCAACGTCTTCTGGAAGGAAATCTGAGAACCAGATTACCAGCTACTGGCCCACAGTTGAACCACTTGAATGGGGAAAATGAAGATTGGAGACCCATTTTGTTCACAGACGAGTCCAGAGTTTGTTTGCAGAGTTGTGATAGTCGCATTCGAGTTTTTAGATGTTATAATAAACGATGTGCTCAATGCAATTTTGCCTCCACGACTGCATTTGCTGGTGGCTCAATAATGGTATGGGGAGGCATATCTTACACGGCCCGCACAGGCCTACATACTTCCCCAACGGCACTTTAAACAGTTAGAAGTATATTACGGATATCTTAGAACAGTATGTTGTGCCATATGCCCCATACATCGGAGACAACTTCCAATTAATGCACGACAACGCTCGGCCGCACACAGCCAGAATTGGGCAAAAATACCTAGACGACGTTGGTATTTCTGTTATGCAATGGATAGCTAGCAGTCCTGACTTAAGTCCGATTGAGCACCTCTGGGACATTCTGCGAAGACAAGTACGATCCCTTCAACCGAGCGAGCCAGTGTGGTTCTACCGTAGACAGCCGTCGTGGTAATTTGTTAAATTATACCGCCGTTCGAAATCGTTGGATTTCCAGCACATTTTTGAAAGTAAAGTTAGTAGATATAAATATTTAACTTGCTTTGCTTGTTCATTTGAGTGCCCAGTTGTCCGTTTTCCCTGTGACAGACATTTTTATTGGTATTGTGCCAGTATTTGAATCGGTTAACCTCAGTAGAAAATTCTGTATAAAGGTTATTATTGCTAAGCGAACCGGTGTCTGAATCGGTGCTGTACCTTAACTCCTTTTGGTTACTAGTTGAACATACTGTACAAGGTTTGTCGTAATTTGTGGAGAAATTTCACAAGACGTCAAATTTTTGTAAGTCCCGCTAGAAGATTTGAATTGATTTGGAGTATTTTGAACAGTTCAAAGCGATCTACAAATTCTGTCGCAGAGTAATTTTGTGCAAATTTGTAGGGGAATTAGCCCCATTCTCGTTAGTAGGCTGGAGAATTTTAGCGGACTAATTGGAGTGCATTTTCCGTGTGCCCGATATTTTCACTGTAAAATTTATAATCATATCCGAGTCAGATTTTTCCAAAGCAAGGTTGAATTATCTATACCACAACTGCACTGTTAAAAACGCGTAGTTTGAGTTTTAACTTCCAGGTAAACTGATTTAATTAAAATCTCCTGTTTGAAGATTTATTACCGTAACGTTTGCAATTCAATACACACAGGTTGTTTATTCTGGAGCTGTTTACATATAACGAGACACAGGTGAATCTTTGTACAGAAATTGTCACTGGTGTTTTATTTAAAGTTCACTTTGTTGTAAGTAAGCAAAATGTTCCCACTGATTAAGGGTAAATTCTTACACTGGAAAAACTCACTATCACTGTCACCAGTACAAACCATTGGGCCTACCAAGAAAACCCGCGGCGGAGACTTCTATTTTATTTGTTAATAATTGATTCGAATTTAATATTTATTTAGTTTATCAATCTTTTGTACATATACAATTAAGTACGAGTTAATAAATTTACTTTTCTAAGCACTTATAATTGAATTCTGGACAACTCGAGATACTACCCAGGTTATAAATTTTGGAGCGTTCGCGCCCTGTATAAGCCACCGGGCGGAACGTTACACTATTAGACGTAGATTTAAGTAAGACTCTATTAGAATCAAATTGCTAGATAGAGTAAACTACACTGCTCCAAGAAGTACGTTTAATCATAGATAATGCTTAAAATTAAATAAACCATATTTTCTCTTAAAAGAAAGCTGAGGAATATTTTTTGACTTTTGATGAAATCAAGAGCCAGGAAATAAAGTGATTTCAAATGGCCGCGCTGGCGGGTTTATACTGACCAATTTTCGGTTTCCTACATGCGCGCACCCCCTTCTGGTGTAGAGAGGGACGCGTGTTCTGGAACATTCCGCGTCACGGCTGCGGCAGATGTTTGTTGTTGGAGCTGGACTTATCTCAAAATGTTGAACCTTTGTGTAATTGGTAATTAAACACCAAATATTCACTTTTCACCATTTTGACCCGTTACAACAGTCCCAGAGCTAGACACGTCTTACCATTTGGTGGACTTACTCCCATTGGCGCACTTCACATATTTTAAAAAACTGTATACACATGCTTTGTTTTTGCTAGCTTACACCAGTTCGGATGGTTTTTATCTTTTGACCTCCGAACAAGTCCACTTTTATCGAAAAAAGGTAGCACTACTGAGTTTTAAAATAGTTAGCAACAATTTTACATATCTTCCTGTATACGGACCTTACGAAAAAGTGGGAGAGGCGTGATTAACTTTAAAATAAGGTGTCATATAAACTAATTCATTATAAATAATCTAGACATTGGCTGATTTTACTTTAAACTAGTTGCGGATGGTCAAATTAAACAATTACAACATTAATTTTAATATGCATCAGTAAATTAAATGTGACGTTATTAAATTCTAGCGGGAGTTTCTCGTATTTCGAAAGTATATTATACCATTTTGGTATAAAAATAACATTACCTTAAACATTTTTAGAAAATTTAAAAATCGCTTAATTGTTTTAAATGCTCATGGTCACAGGAAAGTAGAAAGCAGCGATTGTAAGGAGAAGAATGCAAAGGAGATGCTTTATAAAAGAGGAAGCACAACAGCAGCAGATTGAAATGGTAGTCAGTTTCAAAACTTAAAATGATTTACGTGAAGTGTTCAAATATGAACAGGAATGTATTTATACCATAAAACCGGGTGTTACAACAAAGAGAACTGTATTACTTTTCGAGGTCCCCCTGCCTACCGATACCCTTGTGCCACCGATCTGAGAACTTTATAATACCTTCTTGGAAGAAGTCTTTGGGCTGCATGCGGTTGCACCATGAAACAGCTTCGATAACTCCGATATTCGACTGAACTCCTTTCCGACTAAAAATTCTTTTAATGGGCCAAGCAAATAAAGTCTACAGATTAGGACTGTTAGCTACATGCGGAAGAAGGTCCCGCTGAACTTGGTTTATGGTTTCAATTGTTCTTGCAGCAGTATGAGGGCTAGCATTGTCTGGGAAGAAGCAAACACAACTTTGTCTTCTCTTCCTCTTATTCCTGATCGGTTGCTTAACTTTATGGCGAAAAAATGTCCAATAATAGTCTGCCTTAATTGAACGGGCGCACACGAATTGCAGTAATAGTTGAGGTACTTAATAATCCGGCACTTCAATTGCAGTCAATGATTTTCAGAGGCACTAATCTTAGACGCGAACTGCAGTACGTTGTTTAATCCGTCTACCTGGAGCTAATGATTTCTATTCTTTTATAAATTCGATTATTTAAAATACGTCTCATATAAATTTGGAACTATTGTTAGTTTAGTCTAACAATTATTTAACATCCGTTTGAATGTGGTAGACAATGATGTGGTTGAAATAAAATCAGTAGTTTGGACTTCCATTGTCTTTATTTTAAAAACACAGTAATTACACAACGTTTCGACTGTAGATATCTAACAGTCGTCATCAGGTGAATACAGTATTCACCTGATGACGACTGTAGATATCTAACAGTCGAAACTTTGTGTAATTACTGTGTTTTTAAAATAAAGACAATGGAAGTCCAAACTACTGATTTTATTTCAAATTATTTAACATAATTTTTATATTATTTTTTATATTATAAATATGTTTGCCTTTAATAAATTTTTCAAATATTTATGTTTTTATTTATTTTTCAATCACCATCTACTTACGTTATTATCTAAACTGAAGTAAATGTTGCCTGGTTAGATCGTACCTGATAAGGGCCGATAAGGACGCCGACTGCAATAGAAGTGTATGATTACGGCCAAACAAAGTTCCTTCGGGCACTTAGATTACTGTGACTGCAATTCGCGGGCCCCGAATTGAACGACGTTCTGTAAGGAAATCAACAAAGGGCACCCATTATGAATCAGCGGACAATATTGTTTTTGCTTTCATTGACTTTCGGGATGTGCAGGGTTGTCCAGATGGGGGGTGCAGCGAGTGCAAAGCACCCGGCTCCTGACCCTAAATGGGGCCCAAAGGAAAGGCAGAAAAGAGAAAACAAAAACGAATAAAACAAAGAATGTAGCATTTTTCATGAAGATAATATGTTACAATGAATGTCATTTTTTAAATTCCCCTTTAATAATCCTGTCGAGAAGTTGAACTTGTCGTGTCTAACTCACAAAGAACTTAAATTAATTAGTGAACTGATCTTGTTCGTTCATACTGAACTAATTACAAATTACATTAGTTCAACAATGTTTGCACAACCATTAAACGCACTTGATATATTGAATATCAATAAGGACACTGTTAAGGATGTTGTTTTTCTTAGTAACATTAATAATATAGCAATATCAAGTCACATATTTAAAAATGTTTAATAATGCTTAATTATAAAATATAATAATTATTATTTTTATATAATTACAATGTGTTGTATGTATTTATACAGCATAGACGTGAAATTGTTAGCCAAACTTTGCGAGCGAGTTTTCCACATCAAAATAAGAAAAAAAGTTAATATAAACCTTAGTCCGCAAATGTTTCGTTACGGAGTTACAGCATTCTAAATTGAGACATGTCCGATAACTTTTCTGAATATAATTATGGTAATAGTCGGACCAACGTTTTAAAATGTTATGTCCATACATCTCAAGGTTGAAAATTAGAACCACTTTTCGTTTTAATAAGTACATTAGGGGCGTCTGAAGTGGGAGACTGTTTCCTACAATATCTTTTAATTCTTTTGTTTTTCTTCTTCTTGAGATTATTTTATTGAAAATGAGACAAACAAAACAATATAAAAGATATTGTAGGTAACCTAATCCTCCCACTTGAGGCGCCCCTGGTGCACTTATTACTACTACTACTATACTAGGCTCTCTAACCCGTAATCTATTACCATAATTATATGAAGAAAATTGATCATACAAGTCTCACTTTAGAATGCGGTAACTCCGTAACAGAACATTATCAGATTAATGTTTATTATATATAATATATATATATATATATATAAACTTTTTTTTTATTTGGTGTGGAGAACTCGCTCCCAAAGTTTGACTAAATATTTGAGGACCACTCTGCACATCTGGGTATTTTTTTT